>CM031236.1:157836557-158146629 GCA_018340775.1 Taxus wallichiana var. yunnanensis | reverse complement strand
AATTAGATCAAGAAAAAAAAATCTTTTAAAAGGTATTTTTTCCAAAATTTAATGTATTTAAATGTGTGTTGTACACCCTCAACTTGAGTGCAAAACCAGTGGCTCCTCTCCTTTATGTGTACCTATCTTTAGTTGGCACATAAATACCAATTTATATTGTAATCTTTTGATATGTGATTGATTAATATATGTGTTGCCATATGTATTAAACGAAGGATCACTTTTTATTTTTAATTAAAGAAAATGGCCCTCTTAAAATTGTCGACAACAAACACAAATTTTTTTAAGACCAGTTCTAGAGGGTCCGCACCTGCTCGAAATCTGCTGTGAACAGCGCAGGGAAAAGCCTGGAAATTGACGTTTTGTCCCATTTTTCGTTTGTTTTGTGCCCCACAGTCCCACTTCACCTAATATTTCTGAATTTCCTTGAGCATTTAATACCTTCGACCAACCTCTGTGTAAATATCGGCTCAATCATTCAACACCAAATAAATTATGTTGCTTTCCGGAAAGAGTTGATGTTCTGTGAATCTGTGATGGACAAAAAGGCAGCGGCGCGTACAAAAGATATAATAATGAACACTTTTACCAAAAGAGGAAAAGACACCAACTTGTACGTGGTTGGCAGGAGCTTCCAGTGGGCCAAACCCCAAACATTTACTAAAATCACAGCTCAATTTGTTTCCCTGGGCTACAAGGGTTTGTACTTGTGATGGCAACAGTAAAAGCGCCGCGGTTAGGACCGGTCCCTTATAGTGTTCTATTTATAAAGGCTTCGATGCGTGTATTCGTAGGTTGAGATAAGGAGGTCACGAGTTCGAATCGCGGTGCGTTTGGTGTTTTGTTTGCTGTTTGTAACTATGTTGGGGAAAATATGGGAAGAGAACGAGTGTACGCACCAGTGGAGACATTGGACCTTACCGATCACAGCAAGGAGACATACATGCGTTCTGATGTATTCGGTAAGTTTTTATTCAGATATTCTGGTTTTCCTTTTCCCTCCGAATTGGAAATATAAAGTATGCTTTATGCTTTTTCTGTTAAAGCAGATTTGTGCTACGTCTTTTATTCTTCTTTTCCTCAAAATCGTACCTTTGTATTCTCTACCGTTAATTGTGGTTAATACTTTGTTGTTCGTTTCCTTCTTTGATGTCTGTAAATTCTGTTTCTACATTTCTCTCAAGTTTCCGTCTCTTAAACAAAACTACTGTATTTGCAGTTTGCTAGAGTAAGGTAGGCTGTAAGAAATGCAGAATTCTTCTATTTGTCTGCCATATTCTTGGAAGAGTTAAATTTATGGAACTTTTTCAGATTATTATCGGCATGATTCAGCCATACGATGATTTTTTTAGCGGGAGCTTGAAATTTACTGCTTGTTTAATGAATCGATTCGACTAATAGTGATCGGGAAAAAAATAGAGCAAGAATGGCGTCGTTTCATTGCAAACTGTGGGAAACAATTCGGCTCGGTTCTTGCCAACGGAAAGAAAATGTAAAACTGCGTTTTGACGGGAACCTATGCCCGTCAAACATGTGACCGGCTGTTGCCGAGAAACGTCCAGAAAAAACTTTGTGCGTTGATAATTGTTTAAACATGGAAAGGACAGAATTTGTCAATATTCCCAACATAATGGGGTGTTTGCAGATGCTCTCTGCAGCTGTCAACTTTAAGGTCACGTCTATGCTTTCAGCGTCGACGTCATATGTGTAGGTGGAGTTTTTCTTCTTGTTGTTTTGGTTTTGATTTATAGTAGTGGTGGAGTGTTTGATAGAGGTGGCGGTGGCGGTGGCGGTGGCGGAAGGGATTCCTTCTTATGTTAATTTTTTATAAGTTTAAAATATAGAAAAATAAGAGAACAATGGTTGGAATCCCATATGAGATAGTGTGGACCCACTCGTGTCAATGACTACGGTGGCAACTCCGATAGTCCTCTTTACTCACGATAGTCCTCCTTTGTCTTCTTTGTTAGGGTCTGCTTGCGTGAGGGGAAAAATTGGGCTCGGCGTGTTTCAGCGAACTTGAGTGCAATCATATGTGCTCTCCTTTTCAATGTAGTTGCAGCATAGGTCCACGAGAGCCTTGTATGGGGTCTTAACAATCTCTAACAAAAACATTTTGCCATGTAATAACAATTTGCCAGTATAGTTTGTTTTGCATATGCCCCCCTGCCAAAATTGTGATCGGGGCATTTTTTTCTTTGAAATCTCCATGTGTGTAAGTAGGGAGTAAATAGTCCGCTTGTTGTCGCAAACTAGACTCTATCCTCGCTCTGTTTTGTTCATGTGGGAAGCCTATGTAGGCTCTCATCCTGTTTAGTGCAATTGCACTTTAAAAATGTTGTGAGTTCTTACTTTTATAACTTTTTGATTGAATTCATGTAATTTTGAAAACTACATATATAACTAAATTTAACTTACATTTTACAATATAATTTCATTCTACTCATTTGTAATATAGACATACTTTTGTATAAAAATATACATAGTTGTCTAAACAATATTAATGTTTTAAAATTAAAATATAATGAATAGTCATCTAATTAAATGTAGATTTCAAAATTACATATATAGCTAAATTCAAATGTACAATATAATTTCATTCTATTCATTTTTAATATAAACACACTTTTGTATAAAAATATATATTAATATATCTAGTTGTCTTTTATATTTTTAATCAATATATAGTATTAATAGAATTTTGTACCGTTTGAAAGGCAATAGCTAAAAAAACTCTCATTAAAAATTTAGAGCCTGCCTTCAAAAATTAATGTTAATAATAATGATGCGTTTGCCAACGGGAAAGGATTTAAGAAAACGTCATTTGGTTGTGCGAATAGTTTCTTTGTTTGAATATGAATTTCTAACATTATTGCGCGGATAAGCGATGAACTTTATATAAACATCAATTATTGATAGGTGTCGCACTACCTATCTAATCAATTTTGTGTCGACACTTGTCTATTGTTTTCATAGAAAACATCATTTGGGACTAAGGTCTGACTTCTGCACACATTTTCCATTTCAATCATTTTTAAGAATTAGTATTTAATTAATGAATAGAAAGGAGTTTATGGTAGTAGAAGTTATGATAATAAATATTTTTGTGTAGATTTATTTATAATTTTGAAATGTGAATTATTCTAAAAAATTTATCATAATTTTTATTAAAAAGTGTGTTATTATGTGGAGAGATGTTTTTATAATGGAAATAAGGTTATAATGGAGTGAGTTGTTCACTTTTATTTTCGACATTAAATTTGATTTTTATTTGACACTCACATGTAAATTCATTCATAAATTTGACTTCCATTCAAGTGTCACTTAAACATTTTTCCTCCTTTTTTATTGGAGAAGTCAATAAAAAATAGTAATATCTTGGCCATATAGTAATGTTTGGGCCCCTTTTATCTTGAATAGAATTTTTCGAGAGTGACACAATGGCGTTGGTAAATTGATTCCATTTGTTACAAATAAATGAAAAATCAATAAAGAATTTAATGAAGTTATTGATTAATGTGGTATGTGAAAAATCTAAGCTAAAAACTTTGAAATTGATATGTATATTTCATATAAATAAATTTATTTATAATAAATTTATTTTTTGGTATACTTATACTAGAGTAACATAGTTAGATAGATGCCTCCTCGAGATTGATATCTCTCAACATATTTTAGATAAATGTATTTAAGATATCTACACTAGTTTTTTGACTTCATCAAAGAAAATGAATGATAGTAACAACTATTAAATAGTCATATTTAATTTGATATTTTATAATATAATGTTATTTCGTCTCTATCTTCTCTTTTTCCACTTGTTTTAAGTATTGTCTACCTACTAATGTCACATTTAAAATGATAAGAACTAGTTAAATTAACTAAGCAATCAATATTTTTATCTTCCACTTAATTTATGTTCCTACTTCCATAAACTTTTTTGTCATAAAAAACAAGTGGAATTAAACTCTTTAATATACAAATCCTTTATACACATATTTATTAATTTTTATTTCCTCATCAAAATTTAAATACTATTGCATCATAATACTCTATATAATCACATACTGAGGATAGAAGATGGCTCCTCACAATCCTGCTCGCGCTCTCCTCGCTTTTGCCCTAACCCTAAGCGGAATAACACCGATCATGGTGGTGGCGGCGGCGAACCCAATCTTAATGAGAATCGGGACTCGCAGCTCCCTTCCGATGGTGGCGCGCAGATTACACAGGAGGATGAGGACATCTCTTGGATTGATTTGGCGTTCTCCAATGGGAATGGTGGCGAAAAACTAAGAATACTACGAAAGCTCCTGAGAAATCCTCAAACCATGATTGGAATGTGAGGCAGGGGCAAGGATATCTTGTAAATAATACCCATGGGCATCGGGATCTGAGACAATTGATGGCGTGAGATTTGAGGCTCCTCGAATGGCCTATGATAATAAAGGTTTTTTAATCGGTGCACTGGATGAATCCGCATTTTTTGATAATGTTGTCTCGCCTCAGAGGGATAGGGTTGGCAAGGGAGGCTCTACCATGAACACATCCTTCAAAGATGCATTGAATGGAAAGACATCCCCTATGAAACCTGCTGACACTACTCCATGTATTTCATTTGAAGATGAGGTTATTTCTTCTAAAAAATAATACGAGGAGCACACAGTAATCTGTAGATTTGGAGGTCTTTGGCCCAACCTTCCTACACTTCATCATTGGATTTTTGAGCATTGGATTCTGATTCTAGCTGGAAGGATAGATTTGTACCCATGTGCTAAAGGTATTTTCATTGTTGCTTTTTCTTCAATTGTTGATAAGAATGCTATCGCATCTAAGCTCTGGTTTTTACTATTCTAAATGCTTGGTTATAAAACCCTGGTTCCCCTATTTTAACCCGCTTACTGAATCATTTTCCTACAAACCTATATGGATCAGGATGCCCCATTTACCTCTCCAATTTTGGAGCCGTGATTGTCTTGTTTCTATTAGCGATGCCTTGGGAACTACCATATATATAGATTCTCAAACCTCTGATTTTACTCATACTACTTGTGCCCGAGATCTTAGTGGAACTTGATACCGCTAAAAACCTTCCTGTTACCATTGATCTTAGAGTGCAAAAAAAACAAAACCTTTAGATTATGAAGGCTTACCATTTAGATGTAGAAGGTGTTTCTATTTAGGCCACACCTCTCTTGGTATGGGATAGAAAAGAGCCAAAGAGAAGAGACACTGTTTGGTGGAAATACACCCTCCCGAAACATTCGGTTTTCAAAGCCAAAGAGTATATAAATTCAAATGTAGATATAGAAGATGAGGTTGATTCGTTCCGGAAACCCCTCTTTCAGAAATTCCAGTTGTTGACAGCAAAGACAATATCAACATATCTCTTTTAGTTGGTGACAAAAAGGAAAATACAGAAGATTTAACTTAGGAGAATAGTATTACTGTCCTAGTTGGAAAATAAGAGGGCAAGGAAATTTTTCCTCCTTTATGTAACCCTTGAATTGGGAGACTTTAGCAGGCTAGATAACGGTGTGTAAAAAGACAAAATTCATTTCCAAGACTACCGCTTCTCCACCTAGTTAAGATTTCTATTATTGTTTCGACTGTTCTTTTTTCTTCACTTTTTTTTACCGAAGCAATAATTGTTGGATTGTTGCTCATCGGTTATTTATTTGTTGATGTGTTGTTGGTTTTGGGCACTTTTCTAAGCAGAGTGTTTTCTGTTGTTGGGCATTCATGTTTTATCTGGCTTTTGAGCCTTCCTATACAAGGGTATAGTCCCTTTCAAAAAACTATTTGCCAATAATAAAAAAATACTCTATATATCCAGCTATTGAGTGTTTTTTTTTTCGCGGATTGATAGAGGAACAATGTGTGATATAGCAACACGGGAGGGAGTAGGAGCAAGAACGGTGAGTGAATTTGGCAACACACATTGATGCCTTCTGCAGAGGATGTGGTGTATGATTGTTATCATGGATATGTTGGAGATTGAGATCTTGATGGAGGAATTCATTATAATTTGATCATGGAAGGAGCTGAAATCAACGCTGCAAAGAAATTTGGTCAAGGATATGTGGCATTTCCTCGAAGAAAAGAAAAATACCTTGCTTGGTGTTAATGAGGAGGAGGATCTCTTGCGAAGAGAGTTATTCTATTGTTGGGGTGGCCTTTTTTTTTGTTTTTTGATGAGTAGTGCACTCATTTGGGCACTAGATTACTGAATCTCTATGTCGGCATCTCTGCTCATGCTTCGGAGGAAGCATATAGCGGATTTCTTATTGTGAGTAAGCGTACATGAACTAAAGTAGTGATCACCTTGGCTTAAGCAGCGACAAAAAGGGGCATCCATGTCGTCAAAGTCACCTGGGTATGATCTTAGCCTCAACCGTTTTAACTCTGTGTCGGGTATCTCTAGGCTTTGCACCTAGCAAGACTTGATCCATGATGGGCTCATAAACCAAGGGCCCAAAAAATACCCCGCCATTATTTTAACTTTCTATTCCTAACGCAAGCCCTCAAATGTATCACGGCTTGTTGGGCTTTTTGTAACCTCGATTTTTGATCTGCTGCATGGATAAGGAGATGGAAATGGCTATGAAAGATGCGGCCATGATGCTCTCAATATGGGAGAGAATGTGGGTTTCAAATTAGGGAAAAGGATGGCTACTGAGAAGACAGTTACTCAGATGGGTTTACGGCGGGATGTGGGGTTGGCCTACGCTTTCCTCTCTTACTTTTCCCTGCCTGCCGGACCTTTTCTGCCCGCCAGTCCCAAGATAGGGGTTTTCTGTGAAACAATTGGTTTTCTCTTGGCGCACATGCCCAATCCTACTTACTATCACCGATCTGCTAGTTTTTGCGGGAGGAGGTGCGTGGGTATAGCTTCGAAAGAGGTCGGGTTAGTGAGACAGAATTGACATGGAATTCGGAAATATGGGCAATGTCGATGAGGAGGATTGTGGGGCAGGGTTCCCAGAAACATCGTTGTGCCCTCTAACACGATCTTGGGAAGATGGGGACCGACTATAGCTGGATCAATGCAAGCAGGGTTTGCTTGTGCTCTCTGAATTTCATCTGATTAATTGGAAGATTTTTGATGATGATTTAGGTTCTTTTTATCTCAGGTTCTTTGATGAGGTGGAACTTTCTTTCGCTATAACAGACCGTCGGTTCTGTGGTTCTTTGTTGTTTCTTGAAACTGGAACAACTTGGCTAGGTTATAAAGGTTGTGTCCTTCCCTCTGAATTTGTGTAGTATTGATGCTCATCTCTGTCTTCTTTGGCTCTTTAGTAGTAGTTCGTTTTTAGAAATCTGCTGGTCTTTGGGTTAGTGTTGTCAAATTCATGGGCTGCCTGCTTGGATCGTGGTTGGTTTGGCTTTGAACTAGGTTTCCCTGTTGTAATCATTGCTACTTAAATTTTATAATTTTTCCCTTTTTCGGGTAGACTTCTTGAATTAAAATGGGAAAGGAACCCAATAACAATCCATGTTAACTTTATCTAAATATTCTTTTTCTTTGTTAAGAATTTATTAATTTTAAATAAATCCTTTACACATCTTATAATGGGTGGGCTTAGCCCCACTCCACACATTTAACCACTTAATGTCTATATATATTTTATTAATTTTTAATTTCCACTGCATCAAATGACATGGTAAAGCCCGTGTTGCCACCAAGCTTAGAGACATAAAATGCAATTTGGTATTTATATCCATAACGTTAAAGCAGCCCTTACGAAAGCTTGAAATGAAATGAAATGAAATGAAAGATTTTAATGACGTCCACGAGACTAAAGAGTCTATGGGACCACAGAAACAATATTTTAATCAGATTTCAGACTCCTTTCAATATCCGCTCTTCGGCTGTGAATCTTGAGGATAAAGCCTGCTGTCGTTGGAAGCTTTGTTCCTTCGAAGAGTGCCTCCAGTCTGTCCACCTTTAGGTTGTTTTTGTACTGAATACGGATATCATCATATGCTGAACACTCCATGACAAAATGCCATTCTGTCTCGACGACCCCTTTGCTGCAGAAGAGACAAATTCTCCTTTCCCAATCTTCCTTTGGAATAGTCCATCTACCAGTTTCACATCGAAGATGATGCGATCCAGTTCTTAACTGCGCCACTAGAATTTTTGCTTTACCCTTGATAGTTGTCCCTAGATAAGCTTTTTCATCATGTTCCCCAGTGAGATTGAATTCTCTAATATAATGTGCTTTCTTTCGACCAATCTAATCCGTCCACATGGCAGTCTGAACTTTTTTATCACATAATTTTTATTTCCTGTTCTTTGTTAGGACACTCCGCATGTTGATGCCCCATTTGTACATCCATTTAGTATTGATTCATCCGGGTTTTCTTCTGCGTTCAAAGTGTCGTTTCAACTATTTTGGGCGGTGAAGGTTGTCCATGTTTTCAACTTTTTCAAATCTTAAACTTAAACACGGAGTTGCTTTTTCATGGCCCTTTGAATTAAAAATGTAATGGACATTTTATTGTTTACTATGATGTTAGTGTGATAATTCCTAATATTATTTTTAACATAAAATAGTAATATTACCAAAAAAAATAAAATAATATAATTATTCATAATAAAGTTGGTAGTATGGAAGCATGTTGTTATATTAGGTGAGTGATGTGTTCTAAGAGTAAAGTTTACAAAAATTTTTTATATCAAACCAACGATTACAAAACAAGTTTATCAAACAACAATAGTGAAGAGACTAGTAGAAGGAAGATCCATGCCATTAGTCTTGCTCCATTTGCCATCTCGAGCATTGGTCCCATATGCTGATGGGCTCTCATCCACGATTGTGCTCTTAAGAGCTTACTTGGACTATTTATCATGGCCTTGGTCACGCACTAGCGAGATAACTAATGTTAGTCGAGGAACCTTGTCTAAAGAAGATAAAGGAGCCCAATTGCCGCATGTGACGGTGGACAACCCTACCTACTACATTGTGGAAGTGGAGGAGAGTGGTAGTGAGGTGGAGAGCACACCCGAGTGACTTCATTATTGGTAGCGCAGCAGAACGACCCCATCTCTTGGAGAGGGATCTGCGAGGCGAGAGGGTGGTAGATCTCGAACCATAATACAAGGAATGTTGCGCTTTATGATCTAGAAGGGTTTGGGGATCGGCACCTCTAGTTCCACCTTTTGAGCTTGAATTTGAATATGCAAACGATATTGGAAACAATAATAGGTTTATTAAATGTCGAGAGTTTGCAATCAACAATTACATTAGCAAAATAGATGCATCGCTCTCCGAATAAAAATAAGATTTCCACTCTTAAATCATGCCATGAGTGAAATCCATTGGGAGAGAAGGCCAATCCCTAAGAGGATATCTTGCCAAACAAATGGTTATGGGTTAAAGGGCTTGAAGAAATCATGAACCCAAAACCATGATATATGAGCTTTCGACAAAACCGAGAAAAGATGCATAAGAGTCTCAATATGACCACGAAAAGGACATAACAACCGTGGAACCCCGAATGAAGAAGCCTATGGTTAAGGGGAAGGTCCTAGTGAATGTACACCATGCAAAGTGAGGTTAGGCTCCACTATGGCATTCCATGCTTTAAACCTATGGCTCAATGATGAGCAAAAGAATGAATGGAACAACGATCATTAAACTTATCCACAATAGGAATTTTAGGGAAAACAATTCATAGGGCTCCTTGTTGGGTGAGTAGTTTTGAAATGGCGTTTAGGATATCATATCTAGTCTTTCCACCATAAGTGGGTAGATAACACTCAATTTATGGGGCATCTCTATAGAGTGATAACATCTAAGATTTCCTTATAGGATTCTTTATTATTATTCGTTAGCAAAAATCTAGCTTTAGCCTTTGGACAAGAATGTAATCTCCTAGATTGCTTGCAAAACACACCCTGCATAAGTCGAATCCCTCATTTGAAAAGCTTGTTCGAGAATGCACCCAAGTCACCTTAACAAGAGGGATGTTGTGAAAAATGATAATTGGAGACCACCAAATACAATGGTGATTGATGGAGAGTCCATCTACGATCCGTTTCCATCCCACATAAGCCATGGTTTGATCTTTTCCCTTGCCTTCCAAGTGCTCTTAACGACAAAAAAGTCAACTACTTTCACTATGGTTTTGATAATGAGAAGATTATGAAAGTAAGACCTTGTTAAGTTTTGCACCCCCATGGTGCTCATACGTGATGCAATTTTGCAAAAGAATCTTATAGGCTTCGTGTTCTTCAATAGTCTAAATGATCCATTTGGCACAAAGAGTCGTACCTTGATGTCTAATGTCCAAAAACCATAATGCTCTAGAATCCTTGAGAAGACAACAAAATTTCTAAACAACTTGATGGAATCCTTTGCCAAACTTAGAACTCGGCCCATAAGAATTCTCGAGAAACTTTTCGAGCTTTTATAAGAAGTCCGAGAAGGATCTTAATAAGATTAATTATAAATGTGGGTGTTGACAAGAACTTTGGAGCAAATTTAATATTTCCAACTAAAGAGGGGTTTGGTGATCAATAGGCAATTTTCTTCTCTACTCTATCGGTAACATATTGCCATAGGCAAGAAGTTGTTTGGAAGGCAAAAAGAATTCCAAAAGGGGAAGTCTCCACCATGACGAGTCCACTTCCATTAAAATTACTTAACCAAAGGAGGAGTAGGTAGAAAGGATTGCTTGTAACTCGAGTTTTTGCCATTGAATGTTGGAGCTAGAAACTAGGCAATAAATGTCAAGGCAACGCATAACATTTCCAACATTTTTCGCATCTTCAATTGAAGTTATTTATGAATCATTTACAAAATGATCATTAATTATTGGTCATTAATTAGAGATGCTCTTGACCAAGCCCTAGCTTGTGGCATTTGAAAGAAGATATCCAAACTCCTTTACGAAGTCTAAAACATTTAAGCGGGTGCTAGTAACAACCTTAACAAATAGAGCAAAAAGATCAAAATTTGCATAGTTGACTCCATTGACGAAGAGGTAAGTAGAAGCATCTCAAAGAGCATTTGAATAGTTTAAACAAAGGTAGGACCCAACCCTAAATCTTTGAACATAGCTAGAATAAAATGTCATTTTTATACAGTCATGTTTTATCAACATCAAATTAATTAACTTGGCTTCTGTTGAGAGTGTTGAGCCCACTTTATGCCTTCCCAATCTGTAATAATATTAATTAATATGTATATCATTGTTAATAAACCTTGTTTGTTTTCGATTAACAATTCTGAAGTAGAACGTGGTGAATATGCAAAGCCAAAGCTTTGTCGATGATCTTGTAGGAGACATTAGGCAAAGTAATTGGTCATCAATTATAAATGAGTTATGGATCCCTTTTTTTGAACTTAATGTGACTTCGTTAATGAATTGACTAAGAGAATTGCCTCTATAAGTCTCAATATAAACACTGAGAAAGGTCAGACCAATTGTTTTCGTAAAGTTTTATAGAATTCACATGGCAGCCCGTCATGACTAGGAGCTTTGTCGGTGGCCATTTGTGAGTCTACATCATGGAGAGATCATAGATGGAAAGAGGTCGGTCACATGTAATCCTTTAAGTGTGAGAGCACTTGTAAGATATAACTGCATGTTTAGTGTGTAAAAAAGGGCCACAAAGGCAACCACTCATGATATAAAATCTATATGTACGAATTTGTAACAAGTTTAGTGCGTGAAATCTATATGTACCACATTTGCAAATGTATATGTACGAATTTGTAACAAGTTTGAAATGTAGAGATAGTACCTTTAAATGTATTGCACCATCTATATTCCTACACTTACAAAATCAATCACACCCCTTATCAACACATGCACATGCAATAAAGTCTTCATGTATTCATGTTAAGTTCAAATAAAATAGTCCGCAAAATGCTACCACTCAAGATAAAGATTTGCAATTGTATATGTACGAATGTGTAACAAGTTTGAAGTGTAGAGATGATACCTTTAAATGAAGTGGTTCATCAATATTTCTAGACCTACAAAATCTAACTTTTCAACATACATGTTCAATTTTTCCTTTTTACTATTGCTCGCTTCTTTATGTAAACCAACAACGCATTTTTAATGTCTTCTTCATTATATCTACATACAAATACCTATAGTTTTAAAATGTCGATAAAGAACCATGCAATTTATAGTTGTTTCCATCCAAAGCTTTGTACATTATATCACCTTTTTGCATATTGAATTGTTTTAAGGGTTAGACTTCATGTTTACGCTTTTTAAATGAAGTGGTTCATCTATATTTCTACACAACCAAAAACAATCACACCCCTTATCAACATCAACTACAAAAGTAATAACTATCCCTCTAAATAAAACAACATATATCGTTCGGCGTTTACATTACATTGTACACATGCGATTACTTATTATTATTTTTATTATAATATAAGTGCCCTAGTGCCACCAATGTTGGCGGCGAATTATTATATATAATCGACGCCTTTAAAGTAGATCCAGTGAAATAAGTCCTACCTTCACCAAAGGCCAACAAAAAACCAGCAGAGCGTTGATCTTACAACTTGCTTATATGCCGACTCAGACGCCATCCAGGCACCACAGAACGCCGGTTGGATGATTAAAATCCCGCCTAATTGGACTCCTGGAACCTATACATTTGATACCGTTTTGGATAGTTAGTTGCTTTTGTAGTTGATGTGGTTTGCAATTATATTGGGGTAATTGTGTTAGTGTTGCATCGGTTGTTTGGTTGGTCTTTTGTTAACAAAACCTTTTTGGTACACTCGTTAAGGCGTGTGATTGATAGTGGTAGTGTAGGAATATAGATGTAACATTACATTGAAAGGTTGTATGTGTACATTTAAATTTGTTACAGATTCATACATATAAAGTTGCAAATCTTATATCACAACATCTAAACTAAACATGTATACATGAAGACCATCGTACATTCATGTCATGAATGACAACGTTTTGTGGGCAATTTTATTTCCACTAAACATGAATACATTTGATACCCCTTGAACGACACTGCCACTTTGGATACAAGAAGTGTTGAGTAAAGTAGTAGTGGAGGTGCTATCAAAGTAGAGGGTAGTATTTACGATGGGTTGAGTGATAGTAGTCTTGACTCCTCCTTTCTTCTTGCTCCAAGTGTTGTTACGTGCGCCATTTTTGAGTACCTTTCGAATGAAAAAGGAGGTGAAATGCGCAGATTTGCAAGCGAGGAACTTTGGAGAATGTTATAAATGTCGACCCGCCTTTGGTGGTTCCAATGTCGACAGTTGCTCTATGCAAAGTAAGTCCTGGGACTTGTGGATAGTTAATCCCTAGGACCATTTTAATTGGCAATTGTCTTCGATTCCCTCTTGAAATAGGGGTATCGTAGTATGTAACGAGTTCGAGGATCCCAACATGGGCTGTTGTATCTATCAAATTTGACAACAACAAATAAACAATAAAAAAGAAATCCTATTCGCGGCCAACATTGGTGGCAGCTAAGGCACTTATATTATAATAAAAATAATAATATTAAGGAAGGGCGACAACTGTATAATAACGCTTTTAAGTAGAAACAACTGGTAATTCACATGTAATTATTTACATGGTTTTTTAATTTATATGATTGGATTGTTTTGAGACCATCAATGGGTAAATTAATAAAGCCTCTTGCAATTAAAATAAGAATATCACTCCTATCAGCGCAGCCAATGAGCCACAGTTGCAAATGTTGCGAGATTTCAACATTAAATTCTTCCATCGTAGGGTGGGTTAATTTTTAATAAAAAATATTAAAAGATTTGAAACAATTTTTTTCATTTTCATGCTTATTAAGGACTTCCGTAATGGAGTTAATACAACAAAAACAAGTAACAGGTGGTCATATTAATAATAAACAATTTGAGACACAAACTGCAAATTTATGTTAAAGTAATGGAGGATTTTTGTAGGAAAGTAGTTTTACGATTTATAATTTTTTAAAGAATATTTTCAAAATTTTAAGGATTGATAAAAAAACATGATATTAAAATTTTATAAAAATCATTAATAATTTAATTGAACTAATGTGTATTTAATATTTGGTAAAAGATTTTTTTTTTTTTAACCTACTAGAAATTTTCAGAACCCATAGTTAAGGTGAGGTTGATATTACTCTTATTAAACAAGATTTCTACATAATGTTTATAAGAGATTCTATTATTTATAATTTTATAATATCTTTTATTTTTGCATGGAACCCCTTGCGAAAACAAAAAAAAAAAAAAAAAAACCCTCCACACTTAATACTTTGTTTTTAAAATTTTATTGAAGGATGGTTTTCATAGTTGTCATTCAAATTGGAAAATTATTTTTTCCTTGGTCGCAGTGTCTTCTATACATAATTAAATAGCTTAAAATATAACATATTAAAATATATAAGATATAGTATTTGGATTTGTCAAACATATTAAAATATTTTAAAATATAGTACTTGATTTATCTCTGTCTCATCGATTGGTGGTTAGGCCCTATACATCAAGTAGGATCCTTTTTAATTTAGACATGCACTTTCTAGGAATTGTCAATAATTACACCTTGAGTGACTGTTTGGTGGTGGATTGCAGATTCACTCTTAGATCTTATGTGTCAATTTTAATATAGGTCTAGCCTTGGGTTCGACAGAGGGGCTCCTCTCGATGCAATGGTGTGCTAATGAGAGGTGTGGTTTCATATCTTGCAACAAGTTTGGGTTGTTTGATCCCAACCATCACTAGCGAGTCCCCACTAGCACCCACACGGTTTACTTGGTCCAACTTTACACAAGGTGGTGATAAGCTAGTGAAACGATTTGCTAGAGTTTTCTTTGCATAACAAAATATCCTCACTTATGCTAGCTTCACTAATAACCATGTGTGAGTGTTATAGAGCTTTGCTTTCGATCTCTTCCCATTATATGTGGCATTGAATGCCTTACTCAAATTCAGAAAATTACGTCTCAGTTTTACCTCACCATGGCTTATCTTCAACATCAGTGGACTCAAAACCATATTAACTACATCTAAAACCTTGCTCCTTATCTGAATGAGGAGCTAGGATGGATTGCATGTGGTGGGAAGCTAATATCTCTCACACAACCACTTACCTCTGCATTTACAACAATAAGTAGTTGAATTTGACAAGAGAGCTCATGAGGCACCATATTGTAGATGCCTCCATTACTCACAAGGTTTTGATAATTCTCTTCTCAATGAAGACTGGCAAAAAGCAGTTGCATATAAGCTTAAGGTAGATGAGTCTTATCGAGCTTGAGGGGCTCAACTCCATGCTTGTATGCACTAGTCAAAAATTCTATGGAATTCTTTTCCCTCCTATGCTCCTAATGATAGTGTCAAAGAGATATATGATGGGCCAATCAATGATTAACTAAAATTCCTAATATCTTGAGAGCCTTTATCTCACATTATCATGGAGTTTTTACTTCCCAACCATTTATTGAAGCGAAAGAGTCAATCCTCATAAAATCTCTGCATCTTTGTTCCTTGCAAGCTCTTTGAGAGTCAATGTCATTCTTGTGATAGCTTGTTGTCATTAAAAAACTTGAGGAAGTTGCAAGCTCATGGTTGTTGACAAACCACTTAATATTTGATGGCTTCCTTTGTGATTTTTCTTTGGATTATGTGGGATCAATTGCCCTGTACTCAAGTACAAAGCTTATTAGATAGAAGTGGTCCAAACCAACTCTCTCTTGCAAGGTGATTTAAAGGGGAATATTAAGGTCATTCTTAAAGCTGAAACCCTTGGTTGATTATCAACTAGTGCTTGATCACCTTGTTGAATGTGTCTATAAGATTATTACTAAAGCCCTTGCTCTTCGGGTGAGATACCTACTTCCTTAGATTATCAACCTAAGCAAAATGCTTTAATTAAGAATAAGTGTATTCTAGACAATGTAAATGTAGTTTAGGAAGGAATGAAGTGGGCTAAATTCTCTCAACTAATAGCCTTCATTAAAATTGATTTTGAGAAATCCTAAGCTATAGAATCGAATGACCTTTCATCTTGGCTATCTATGGCTTTAGGGTTTGGGGAAAGGTTTGTACAAATTGTTAAAATACTTTTCGAGGATGTTGGCTACACTTCTAGAGGTCTTGTTGAATGTGATGTTATCTCTAGCCTTGGTTGTGAGTTGTACAAACGGGTTTGATATTTCTAGATTTACATCTTCTCAGTGTGGCTATCTACAACAGATCGTGATCTAATCCTCAAATTTGTGCCCTTGTTTGGGGGTAGCGTCAATCTTTGTCAAAAATCTCGGATCTCCTCATTTGAGCCTTTAGTGGATTCTATCTCTTTAGCTCTTATGTGAGTGAGGCTCCTAAACTTGCCTCGGGGTTTTGGAATGCCAACAACCTACTTTCCATTAGGAATGCCTTAGGAAAGCTCCTCTTTTGTTCTCATGATACTGGCTGAGAAAGTGGATTTCGGTGATGGATTGCTGATTCGTAGAGCTTTTGAGAGGAACAATAAGCTCGAGATGGTGACAAGTGGCACCATCATGAATAGGCGAGCACTAGGCCTACACTTAATATGCTTCATGGGGTCCCTTTAAGAATGTGCACATTGGAATCCTAAGGCGTGTTCAAATCCATGATCGAAATCCATAATTGATTTTAGTAATTGTTTATCGTTCCCAACAAAGAGCCTTGAGACTCCATGACTTTGAGCTATTTGATATGGCGACACGCGTCACCATCCACAGGTAGGTCTAAAGCTCACTCCCAGGGGAGGCAAGGATGATAATTTGAAAGAAGGATCCGTGATTGCACCACATGTTGTAATCACAAATAGGGTGATCATTGGACCCGAAAAGCTAAAATGAAAGTAAATGGATCTTGCGAGACTCCACTTTGCAAAGTTGCCATGTGTCCTTCGAGACACAATTGTATCGAGGATGGTCGGCGAGAACTTCATATTGCCATAACTTTTGCTAAAGAGTTCCGATTGTCTTGATTTAGGTCTCGTTGGACACTTTGTTGAGGAGAGATTTTGTTTGATGTAATAAAGGATAAGGCATGAACCCAACAAGGCAACGAGACTTCGTAATTGGTTCATATGTCACTTTGAGAAGCCAATGTAGAGTTGTCACGTGTCCCTTGAAATTCAATTGCATGCAAATGGTTCCCTAGAAGTTTATAACACCATGTAATGTTTGCTAGATAGATCCAATTAGTATGATTTTATTCTCACTAGAAAGCTCTTGAAGAGAGCTTTTAATGAAACCACTTTTAGATTGATTGAGTACAATTTGAGCGTACTATCTAATGACAAGGCCTATGTGTTTTCTATTATTCCATTCATATGATTCAAGTGACTTTTACCCACTTGACTATGTTGTTTAATGTTTGAGCCTCTCAAAGAGCCATAATGCCTTCACAGATGATGAATATCTCTATAGATCTCAAGAAGCCACATAATATCAAGCTTTGATCTTTCCTGGGGTGTCTCACATTTAATGTTATGAGTGTTCTAAAGGTCTACAAATGCCCCTTGAATGCATATGAATACTTTTTAACCACTTTTGGCAGTTGTTTGCCCCAGTGGGATCACATCATTGAATATATGATTGCCTTGGAATGGAGAAGTGGGTCATTTCAACTCAAAATAGGATTTGATACTCAAAAAATTTAGGGGATGGACAAAGATCTTCATTTATGACACTTTTCTTACTTCTCAAGCTTTTTTTCTCTTGTATTCATGTATAATTAGAGATTGTCTCTATATTCTAGTTGGTTGTTGTTGGTAGACTTTCTTGAATTATTTAGGCCACATTTTATTTCATGTTGCTTTAATCGTTGTCTTATTGAATAAACAAATGTATGACCTTTGTGATAAGCCTACAAATGTGTGTACTTTTCATCAATGAGAATTATTGTGCTTCTTTTGTCTACCTTATAATTTTTATTTGAGTTCCTTACCTCTTGTATTGTTTAGTGTATTATATCTAAAATTCCTAGATGTTCGTTGGTTATTATGTTGAAATCGGGAAGGGAACGAGTTTGTTAGCCCAAAATCACGGAGTTGCATCACCATCTTTTTCTTTATTTCCATGATCCCTTTTCTCCATTTAAGTTCTTAGTTTAGTATTTAGGTAGGTAGTGATAACACTAGGAGCAAGTTTTAGACGAGAACCAACTCTCTGTAGAGGTGTCTTATAGTAGTAGGACCTGATAGGCAGAGATCACATTGATGTGTTTGAAAAGTAGGTGCAAGCAAACATGCATTTTCAAGCATCAACACATATCTAAACTTTATAATGCCTTATAACAAGTCTTTTTCTTTCGCATCAATAACACACATCACATTAAATTTTTAATAGTTGTAACCTTAAAGTTTTCATATATGTAAATTTGGAAGGTTGTATACACGAATATTTATTGGAAAGAACAAGATTATTATTGTCACAAAACGTAATATTTATTTTTAACACCACTATGAATTTCCAACACATTTGGTCAATGTTGTTGATGTGGCATTTGACCTTCCGCTCCCCGTCAATGTTTTTGTCCATTATCGTCTTGATCACCCTTCCGTCGTTAATTATTTTTGTCACCTCTTATGGCGGTTGTATGCCTTGTATCAAAGGTGTTTCTTGACCCTATCCTTTATGTACATTTTTATAGCTAAATATGTTTTACGAACGTCTCTTTGCATGTAACACCAAACTAATGGCATCATTTAGGAAATTCACTTTCTTTATTTTTTAATATTGCGATGTCATCCTTAAAAAAAAAAACCATCCGTATGTGTTTGACCCTTATATAAAAACCATCTTCCCTTGAACCATATCACAATGTTACTCTTGAATATGCTCAAGTGACATTCCCAATGTTAACAATCTCTCAACCCACTCTTTGATTCATTATTTATTTAGGGACACAAAATTCGCTCATACATCTAAACTCCCTTGTTTTCTTGTGGAAAATTTGGTCGACCTTGTCTATATGCTATTTTACATTGTATGTGATAAGTGTATGTTGGTTTTCTTCATCAAAACAAGAATATAGAAGTGACATTGATAAAGGCGTCGTAAGTGTTTTTGTCTCTAATGAAATTATTTAGATTGGTTTGAATATCAACACAATAATAGAAAGAACATCAAAATATATAGATATGATCATAATATGCAAGTAGAATGACTTAGCCACTTCGAGGGGGCAACCTCCAAACCATTTAATAAGACTCAAGTGCTCAATTTGATGATCATCTACCACTTATTAACTCCTATATATACCCTATTTTGCCATGTAAAGCACCAAGGCCAACCCACTAAACATATGAAAGCATAAGTAAATATGATATGACATGTTGGAAGATAATGTTAGCCGCATGTCACCTATACGTATCCCAAAATATGATCAAGGACCAAGGGTGTAGCATTCCCCCTTCCTTTCAAAGCAACATTGTCCCTGTATACAAGAGAAAATATAGAATAACAGAAAACAAACACAATGTGCAAACTTGATTTTCCTTCGTATCTCCTTGTAACCTCAAATGAGATTGGTGAAGCTTTCTAGAGAATGAAGCACCGAGCTTGTTGAATCTCTATGATCAAATTGATGTGGCTGCTCTAAAAGTGTTATGTTTGGAAGTAGATTTGAGCTACAGGCAATGCAAATAAATGATTCAATTGATTGGTAGCACATTGGTAGATTCTTGATCAAATGGACAACATAAGTGTGTGTAAAACCGAATGACAATTTGACACAATAACAAATGCAGTTACGAAGCTTCCAAAGATAATTAATGGAGAGGAATGAGTGTTTATTTATAGGCTGAGAGAAGAGAATCCTAGAGCGTTGATTTGTGTGATTGATTTTCTAATTTGAGGTGTAAAAGCATGACTCAAATGTTTTGTCGAGTTTCGTAATGTCCCCATTTCTGAAGACCCTTAGCCTATACGTCCCCGTGGGCTTCGGGATGTGCAAGGGGAACATTTTTATTAAATAATTAAATATTATTGCCTGGAGCAATAATTATTTAATTATTTAATTATGAAGATTATTTAATTTAATTCCCAAAATATAAAAATTAAATGGGGAATTAATTAAATAAATATTTTAGGTGGCTTTTATTGATAAAATCACCCTTTGAAAAGGGGATGCCACACCTAGGGAAAACAAACTACTTTTATTTAATATTTTCCCTCTCCTAGGGTTTTCGAATTTTGTGCCTCCTTACTTAAAAAAGAGTGCTAGGGTCATTATTATGCTACGTTATGATGAACTTATTTTGATACTCTATGCTTGGAGTTAGGGATGCATGCCCATTGATACTTTCTCTCTCTCTTGCGTGGGAGGTTGTTTTAAGTTGGTTATTGAAAATCAATTGAAGTGATTATTTGCTAGATCCATGTTTTTGGTTTTGGCAAGCATTTGGATTTAATTTGCAAGTGAAAATCTGCCTTTTATCAGCGATGTCCTTTGAAGCGTCATTGTAGACCGGTTTGTGATAAAATATAAGCATTTCTTTGGAGTTCTTTTGAAATCGATTTCTTTGTGCATGGTATGATGTGTTTAGAAAATCTTGACATATATATTTGATTTGCTTTGGCGACTTGATCCGAGAATGTCTATGGGCTGAATTAAATACACTTTTGTATAAATCGATTGGCTGGTTGTGATTCTTTAAATTGGTACATGGTTGTGGTGTTTCAAGGTGGAACGACTAAGTTTTTGCAGCGACTTGTGTAGGGTAAAGTGGTAATTACTTCACATGATTTTTGCTTGATTTGTTATTCATACAACCTGCTATACCTTCTGGACATCGATTGACTTACTTGAAATATGTTGGAATGTATATTGGAGGGCCTAAGGTAACCAACAGACTACCTAATTGTTTAATAAGCTGGTTTGTGATCTCTTTTAAGATAAACATTTGTATTATGCATGATAATATGCCTCTGTAGCAGCGATCTCTTTCGTAAGTAGGGCAAATCTATGATAGTATTTGGTATGTTTTCGATTTGGTTTGGGTATGAATGAAGTTCTTTGTGTTTTTCCTTGGATCAGCGACATCACCAGGGGAAGGTATTGGATGTTCTAATGTAAGTTTTGAACCTCTAAAGATCATGAATGTATGGCTTTGTTTATTTGATCTTAGCTGTTATTTTCATGATGTTTGAGCCACTCAAGGCAGCGAGCTGAATAGGTTTGTTTGGGTAAAATATTGAATGCACTCGGGAAGGGGAGAATGCATGTTCCTTTGTCTTAATGATTCTCTAAATGGTCATATGCAGCGATTTGTATGAAGGTGTTTGGGGAGTACTTTCAAGTGTTTCATGGCATTTGGTTATGCTTGCTTAATGCTCAATAATAGTGGTCTCATGATTGATGATGTTAGTTCAGTTTAATTCTTACTCTAAGAGCAATTACGGTGATTGAAAGATGGAGTTTAGATCTGAATTTGTTTACCCTTCTAATTACATGCTTGGTTGGTGAGTGTTTGAAGACTTATTTGCATATTGAGTTGGGAATGAAATCTGATTTTCTCGAGGCCATTATTTCATTTTTGAGAATTAATTATTTGAACTCAATTGATAGAGGCCACTAAACCCGGGTTTATTGAGTCATCTATTTGACTAGTTCAAATAGTTCGTGATTGTATTTTGCAATTTCCAGTGGATTGAAGTATTGAAGGGTTGGTTTGTATATTTTCCATTGATCAGAGAAGTGGGATATTACAGTTTCCAATTTGATTGGTAAGATAAATTTTTGTTTTAAGGTTGATTGGGTGAGTTGCCATTTTGTTTGGAAAAGGTGGCATGTCTTTTGAATATTTAAAGGTTTGCTTTAATTATTAATTCATGGATTTTTTTTTATTCACAAAAATGGTGACGTGAGTTTTAGCTTGGAGAGAGTTTTGCTTTAATTTGGAAAGCCATGATTCAAGGGATATGTTTTAGTTAACTCAAATCTATGATTTGATTTAATTTAAACTTGTCCTCTTGAATATAATTAATGATTTTTAGCCTTAGTCATGATTTGATTTGCTTTAGCCAACTTGAGATGTCCACTAGTGAGGTGGAAGTGAGTTGGAGATGAGGTGGAAATGGATAGGTGGATGATTTATTTAATTATTTTGATATTAAATTAGCTAATGGGGTATATAATGAGAGTGATAAGATTAATTAATTAATCCTAGGAGTAGAGTATGAGTGTAATAAGGTCCGTAGTAAAGAATGATTAATGATTTGGAACATTGTGCAAATGATAGAAGTAATTAGGGAAGTTGTGGGGATGATAGAATCGTGATTTCAAGACAATGTCGTAGAATGTCGTAAATAGGTGTGTAAAGTATCAAAATGTTTCAAAAGTGGTCATAATAAGTGAAATGGTCGTAAAGTGTCGTGAAGTGATTACAAGACGATTTGAGAGGTTTGAGTGAGTAACAATATAGTTTAGGGTGTCATAGGCACAATGTTGACCATTTCAAGATGCTTCTTCAAACAAGTATAGTCCTCAAAGTTGATGATCTCTTGATGCTAATAAAGGAAATCTTCCTCTTTCCATGTGTTTCTAGACTTCATTGTCTTGATTCTTAGGTTGATTAGATACTTAGTAATTACTCTCTTCTTAACCCTCTTAATGCACATCCGAAGAATTTCCTTGCGTTTCCAACCGATTTGGCCTTCCTAACTCAACTCGGGTAACTCTATCGGGGTGAAACATTTTGTGCAATGATATTCGCAAACCAAAATGTGTCGGGTATATGCAAAAGTGAAAACTCTCTTTGACACTAAGCGCTTCAAATCTTCAAAAGCAAAATCATCTTGCCATCCACTCGAACTTCCTATATATTATTTGTCCATGGATCAATCGCAAATGAAATATTAAGCTTCCATCTTTGGAGTTACAATATCTAAACTCTTATCCTCTCTTTGTTCTTTAAGTTGATCCTATTCCTCTACTTCTACATCACCCATAACTTCTTTTTCTTTTTCTTCCACAACCTCATTATTTTCTTTCTCATCCTCTCTTTCTTTTGTCCACTTGGCCAAGAAAACATGTTCCATTTCCTCCCAAGAGGTTTGACTTTCTAGGATGGACATGAACTCCCCGATTCAATTGAGAGACCCAACTCTGTGTTGGACCAAAAAGCCAAAATGAAAACCAAGACCATTTCCATATAGATGAAAAATAATTCTTCTTAAATTCGACCCACCATTCCCTAACATCAATCACTCCATTTCCATAGAAAGGTTGCATCCCCATGATGCACAAAAATTAGGGTTTCAAGAACAACTCCTTTAACCAAGATTTAAGTGTCCAATTTCAGAATTATTTCAGCCTTAATTCAAAAATACAAAGAACAAACCCTAGCTGATTTTAGCAAGCTTTCTAAAAATATAAGAAACTTAGAAAAGTGAACTTATGAAAAATTGTAAAGCTGATATAACTTAGTGCAAACCAAGTCAATAATTCTTGAATGGAGAGGACCTTACTTTACTTATTTTGAAACGCCAAATAAACAATTGTAGAAAAATTCTCTTGGTTTGAGATATAGCGGATCTTCACAATTAGGGATTTGACCCAATTATGGCCGAGATTGAAGCTTTGATACCACTTGTGATGAAATTACTCGGATAGATCTAAATATCAATAACAACATAACACAAAGAACACCGAAATATATAAATATGATCACAATATGTGAGTAGAATGACATAGCCACTTTTACAGGGCAACCTAGAAAACCATATAATAAGCTCAAGTGCTCTAATATGATGATAATCTACCACTTACTAACTATTATATATACCCTACTATCTATGAAAGGTACCAAGGCCGACCTACTAAACATATGAAAGCATACATAAATATGATATGACATGTTTGAAGATAATGTTAGCCACATGTAAGCTACACATATCCCAATATATGATCAAGGACTAAGGGTGTAGTATTGTTGAAGTCAGATTTTACTCATCTTTGGTACCTTTATAAAGTTGTAGTTATCTACATCTACATCCTTGAAGTCTTGTAACACATATGAACATCAATACTTGTAGAAAATCATCAAAGATAAATATTACAACATATATGAAATGTCAATGCATAAAGTGCATTGCACATATGCTTTTCAAATGCTCACATTGTACTCTAGAGGTTTTTCCACTCGGCATATTGCAAGTTAACTAGATATAATTGAAATGATAAACTTGTCTACAAAAATAGTAGGACAACATTTGCCTCTTTGCTTTCCCCATTCTTAAAGTCGTCCACTCGATTTTTAGGTATCCAACATATAGGCTTGTCATGCACTTCAGTCCACTCTAGTAGCATTGAGGTGAACTCACTTTCGGGGGAACTTGGACCAATATCGCCAATAAATGCTCCCACTTAGTTCCCGTTTAAAATTACAATGTATTATTAGTATAGAATTACATGCAATACCACTTATTGTATATAGCATAACCATTAATTAATAAATTAAAAATGTATTTTCGTTCAAATTATACATTGAACATCACAATACATAAATTGAACTTCTCAAATTTAAAATTGAACCTAGCAATTTAGCTTGATAAGCCGAATCTAGAATTAGAAATTTAAACTTTACAATATCATTATTGAAATTTACCATCCTATAATTTATATTAAATATTTGAACTGAACTTCACATTTGTTGAACTTCGGATTGTATTTAAATAGAGACCAACATTGCTTCTGTTATGTGTAAATAAACATACACAAAGAAAGTTACAATTTTACTTATTAGTTATTATGATTAGACACCCCCTTGACGAGATATCCCAAAATAAACCTAAAAATTGTACAAAGCACAGAGTGTGAATGCCATATAGGTGGAATAAATCGGTTATTTGCACTTCAATCGTAGTTACTCGTAATACACCTAAAGAATTAAAAATATCAAGCAATGCTTATTAAATTTTGCTTGGATATTTACGAAGTTCAATGTCATTTTTAATTATCCATGTTTTTCATTTAATATTACATAGTTTAATATCTGTTGAGAAAAATGTTAATACATTTTGTCTATTCGTTGTGGAAAATATTGGGAATGTTTGTGTGAGAGAATGTTAATACATAATATCTTTTCTTTCTACTATACTTAAAAATTGCCAAACGTCATATATTTCATGTCCTCCTTAAGCGTATCTTGTGGGGTACGTGATTTTAAAAGTGGCCTAAATATATTTGGTGTATGAGATTTTGAATTGACAATGGCATATTATTTGTAATATTGTATTAAAAAATTGAATATGGCACGACTCCTTTTCTCATTAAATTTTGTATGGATTTGTTAAAAAATGTTGAAATATTACATTTTTATTTGTAATTATTGTACTCATGTTTGTCTTTAAAATCTCCTTTTAAATATATTTAAATTATGAAGAGTATTTAACATTTAATAAAATGAATTTTTAGAAAAATTGTGTCAAGTTATATTTCCGTTTCCCAGTGATCCATCAAGGGAGATTTTTTTTTGACAAATACAATTTATTTTTGCTCATAATGACTCATGGGTGTTAATCCTAAATGTTAAACAAATACAATTTGACAATTTTTTTTTCCAAAAACTCATTTGATTATTTTATGGACTGTAAAAATATTAAGACTCTTAATTATTTAACATTGTTTGAAAGAATATTATTTTATGAATTTAAAAAAAAAAAAAAATAAAATAATAATATATTGAAAAAATCACAATGAAATGTATTTAATTCGTGCTATATCATTTTAGTAGGAGTGAGCCACAACCTGGTAGTTGTTTCTTTTAAAACCACAAGATTCAAATATTAATTCAAATTCATATAACTTCTTTTTTCACATATGAATTCATCCATTTTCACATATGAATTCATCCATTTTATTTTTTCATTGATTATAAAATGACGCACAAACTTCTATAATAAACAACATTCTTCGTAAATATATCTGAATACTTAACTTTTTTGTGTTTTGTACACAGCACCACGAGCCACCGGGTTATTTCTAAAGATTTTTGTATGGGTTATGCGGTCAAAGATATTTGGTCCGATTGTAATGTACATAATGAAAGCAGAAAATTTAATCCACCAGGTATTGATTTTTCCTTCTTTACGATAAAGTAGGTTTGAAATTGTTTTGCTTCATATTAATTTTTAGTATATTGTCATTATTTGTACATGTATATACAGTGCAGGATGCAAAAGATTCAGTGTCAAGCACCCATACAAATCACTTACATCTCTGCTTAATCTTATATGAACCAAAATAAATTAATATTAAGGTTGTTGGTTATATTAATAATTCTAAATAAATTTGGTAATACAGAACAATTTATATTTTTTTAAAAAATCAATAATTTATTTGATGTAGTTTTATAAATAATTAAATCACAATTGTTATAATTTATACTACTTTTTTAAATAAAATTTCTTAAAAATATATTTCAAAAAATGAATTTAAATTCAAATATATTTTACAAAGTATATTACAATCTTATATTAAATAAGTATTATACTTATTGCAAAAACATATAAATTCAAAAGATGAATTTAGATCCAAATATATATTATAAAATATACTACAATCTTATTTAAATAGGCACTATATTCACAATTAATATACATATTTTAGTACACTTCCATAAATCATTTTTTAAAGAATTCAAAAATTTACAATTTGAAACACAAATTCTTCTAATTATCCGACACACAAAAATTAAACTGATATAATTAAAATAGTGTTCCTTAGTTATCATTGTTTAACTAATTTTTTTAATATATATATATATATATATGTATATATGTATATATGTATGTATATATATGCATTCCCATTATTTAATTAAATAAAGACTTAGATATAAAGTAAGTCACGGCGTTTCTTGCACTTAATCCATGGAGTTCGAAATCCGGTGAATTCAAAGAAATCAGTATAAATTTGTTGAAATTCGCTAAAAAAATCGGATATTTGATTTTGTTACAAATTAAAAAAAAATCCTACAAAAATCACCAAGTTGTGCACCACTGTGAGAAACTCTACGGTGAATCATTTTGCTTGATCATCACTCAGCCTCAAATCGACCCTATCAAGTGTAAATTGTTGCCGCCATTTTTGTATTTTCTCGGTGTAAATAACTACTGCGATTTTCGTGTTTGCTCTGCAGCAATTCTAAGTGTTGAGGTGTGCACTACCATGATTCAACTATAATCTAACATCGTTATCGATTGTTCTCTCGAATCTACATCAACCCTCCCGCCTCACAACAACACTGCTATGAAGTATTTCTACTTTGAAATTTTTAGGTTGCGTTGAAGTTTTTAGGTTTAGTTTTTAAATTAAGTCTTTGTTTTTAAAATTATATTAAAAATACTTATGAGTTATGAAACTCATAACTCCAAATTCAATAAAATAGAAGTTAAAAGTTAAATATTTAAATTGTAACTATTTAATACTTGTAATTTTTTAAGTTTTGCTTTTTAACATATTCAATCTATTTTCAATTTAGTTAATAAATAAGATTATAGTATTAGATTATTAATTAATAAATAATATTAATAGTAATACTATAATAATATAATAATTATCTAATAGTTAATAACTTAATAATATTATTATTTCTATAAATTAAGATTAATAGATAACTAATATTAATAACTTAATAATAATATTATTTCTATAGATTATGATTACTTTCAATTTTTTAAGCTTTGTTTTTATTGTTTTTTAAAATATTTACTGATTTTAGTTGATAAACAACACTAAATTACCAATAGATTAAAATAATAGTTAATATTTTATTTGTGAATTGATATAAATTTATAACAATTTTTTTCCCTAACTTTATAAGTCAACGATTTTTTGTCAAATTTTATTCTCGTTGAACACAAACTTAGTGACTTAGGATATAAATATATACTTGCATTCCATTCTTATATGTATATTCCATCTTTATGTAAAATTATTGATTTCTTATTAAAATAAAACTAGTAAAAGCATCCAAAGGTGCTTGTGAGAGGCCGATAGGCAAATTGGAGGAGTATTTGAAAGCAATATATTAGTAATAAAGTTTAAAGTTTGTGGAAGTATGATGTAAAGCATGCAAGTTTTGGGAGATTTGTAAGATTAAGTAGTCGTTGGAGGTATAGAATGTCTAGTTTCCAATTTGTCATGTATCACTAAAGTTTTGAGAGACAACAATCCATGTGAAGTAAGTCTATATTTCTCGGTCTTTGCTTTGACCGATCATCAATGCTTCACTTTCTTTGTCGAGCAGGCCATAATGTTTGATCCGTAAACTAGTTGTTTTTATGCTTGATTTTTGTTGGTCTTGGGTTTTATTTTGTGCGGGTTTTTTCTCGCTTTTGTTCTTGTTCTTGTTCGTTGGGCCTTATTTGTTCACATCGGCTTTTTGAGCCTTCTTGTATAAGGGTATAGTTCCTTTCAAAAAACTATTTGCCTTAATAATAAAAAAGAAGTAAGTCTATATTAAGGGTAAATTGTGTAAATGGTTTTGGCAGGATGGGGTACCTTGGTACAATCAAAATAAAGGGTTTTGCAACGTAGATACAACTGTAAGAATTTCACATTTTTCATGCGCAACATGATTGTCCTTTTGTGAAGAGGATTCAAATTTCCAAATATTGGTAAACTTTTAAGAGACAACAATCCATGAGAAATCATGCAAAATATGTTGTCTTTCAAAGGTTTAGGCAACAATAGAATTTGTTGGAGGTCATTTGTGATAGAAAGATGCAAAAAGAATGGAAATACAATTGCAGTGTAGGTAAGTACATGTTGATAACATGTATTTGAACATGAAAAAGGCTTCAGAACTGGCTACATTTATTGTTGGTGTCGTGCACTGGTTGAAAATGTAATTTGTAATTAGTTTGACAAACATTCATGTTAAGTACTTTCAATTTTTAAGCTTTGTTTTAATTGTTTTTAAAAATATTTACAGTTTTAGTTGATAAACAACACTAAATTACCAATAGATTAAAATAATAGTTAATATTTTATTTTTGATTAAATTGATATAAATTTATAAAATAATTAAAAATACAAATTTATATAATTCAAACTTATTAACAATTTTTTTCCCTAGCTTTATAAGTCAATGATTTTTGTGAAATTTTATTCTCGCTGAACACAAACCTAGTGACTTAGGATATAAATATATACTGCATTCCATTCTTATATGTATATTCCATCTCTATGTAAAATTATTGATTTCTTATTAAAATAAAATAAAAGAAAAATTCAAATAATATAATGCTATTAAATGTGATAACTTCTAACATGTGGGATATTTTTTTTTCCCAGCTGTTTACAAATGCATATATTGCAGAACCACCGATGTATTTTCCAAAGTACCCGGTAGAAGGTACCATTTATTCTTTTGTTCAATACAGCTCTTAAACACACTTATCTAGTCCATTTTAATACAGCTTTATTTAAGTACCTCACTGCAGGGTTCGAAGAGCAACAAGTGCTGCGTATTGATTCTGGTTTGCCTCCACGCGAAAAAGTTTCTCTAGTGCTCAATTGCCTGCCCAGCAATTTCTCTTCTCGGCAATCTAAAGATGAACCATTTTTCAGACGTTGGACGATTCGAGATTTTTCCAGGGCTTACACATCAGGGAAGTTACTCCATCAGAGGTATTTTTACACCAGTCTCAAACCCATGTGAAATAGAGCACTTCAGTATAATCTTCAACCAATTTTTCCTCTCTTGTATGTGAACCATACCATCATACAGACATATTCACTGCCCATGTTTACTTATTAAACCAGGTCCAAAGCACTGTCATCCTAAACTTTCAAAAATTCTCCATTATTTTTGGAATTTAACATTACCTCATCGAATACTTTTTTACAATATCATCTCTATTTTAAAATTTCTGTGAAGTATCTCGTGTGAGTGCACTTGCCATATATCTCAGGGAAACCCCTACTGATGATTATTGTGGGCCTTACAAGCATATGAACCCGTATTTGGTGAAGGTGGTCTTGTTTATTTTAAGTTTATCCACACTAGAGAAGTTTGTTTTAAACTTTTGAAACAATTTGTAATATGTTTCTGGTGAAGCTTTAACCCTATTACTGTCATTTATAACATGTATTTAGGAGTCCCATTGACTCACTGTGGCCTTTTATGGATACCATGATTTCATGTCATTTCATTTTGAGCTCATTTTGACATGCTTTTTGTTTATGTTATAGGTGGCAGAGCGCTTTTTGTCTGCAGTTAAGAGATCCTCAAATCAATCTCCAGGAATGTGCATATTCATAAGCCATGATAGTGAAGATATCCGAAGGCAAGCTGCAGGATCAACATTACGGTATAAGAAAGGTACATGTATGATGGCATATGTATATTGCTCATGCTTGCCCATGGTTTGCATTTGATTGAATACATAAAGATAGCTTGACTAAAACTATAAGTGTCCGCATTGAATTTCTGACTATTCAAGGCTTTAGCAGGTGTATTTCTTTTTCCTTTAAGTCATTTCATTTTGTTGCTTATTAATCACTTTTGTTTATTTCTCTATGGTGTTGTCAGCCTAGGACGTCCAACACCCTATCCTTAACATGCACTTGACCAAACCCTAGCACACAATTAAGCATCACAATAACTTTGCCTGTGTTGGTATTTCCATTCAAGCTTGCACATAAGAGTCTCACCTGAAATGCGGAAGAGCAGACTGGATCCCTTGTTAAAAGAGAGTACCACAAAGGTCATACAAGCATATGCAAGATAGCTTGAAACAACATTTCAGATTCTAACTACTCAAATATACAAAATATACACAACAATATCATCACATAGACACATAAACACAAATCACTTTACCACTATTCATCTTGAACCTTTACTTTATATAAAGAATTATCTTTATTCCTCGAGGCAAATGGTGCGGATCTCATACATTTGCGCATCCAAGTGCTATTAAAACATGTGGATATATGTAATGTCCCCTTTTTCAAATTAATGTCGAATGAGGACTTCTTGCCACTCTCTTCCTGTGGCCAAGAAGATTAAGTGAACAAGGGAAGTAAGTGAGCTTCGTTTCTGTTTTCTTTTATTATTTTTAATGTTTTTCTTTAGTGTTTATCTCCCCCAGGCAGGTCGGCTGGGATTATGAGTTTCCCAACAAAGAATTAAAAGATAAAGTGAGCTTGGAGGTCGGTCCTCATCTATTTGGCCTTTGGCGCCAAGCAAGGGGTATAAAAGAGGTTGTATGACCTCATTTGGAGATCATCTTTTGGCGCATTTACACTTACACTTGGTTTGTTGGGCTGGTTGCTCAATACCATTCCACTTGAGGACGAAAACCCTCTTGTGTGGCATCCAAGGAGGATGAAACCCTTCCTTGTGGCTTGGTGGAGAACGAAAACTCTCCATGTTGGTGAATTGAAGATCTCTATTGAAGACTCTCTTGCAGATTTGGATCTAGGGCATCAAGAAGAAGACCTACAAGAGCTTTTACATATTTTTGGAGCCCTCTCCTAGGGGAGTGACTAGGGTAGAGGTCATTCTAAGTGCCTTCTAGGGCACGACACTCATTCATTTATTGATATTCAGATTTGATATAATTTATAAGGCTGGAATCACTCATATTTGGGCATTGTTGGGGTTTGGAAACCCTCATTTTGATTATTTCTCTTCGCTGTACTTCTGCTGTTATTAAATAATTTTCCAGCTGAGTATTAGCTTGATTTTTGTGGTGGAAATTGTTCTAAAATATTCCAAAAGGGTCTATAAATATTGTGGATGAATTGTAGGGTGATATTTGGGTGAAAACTTGTGTTTTTCAGACTGCTGTTATAAAAATCAGTTCGCTGTTCCGTATTGATTTAATTTTCAGTTTGCTGGTCCAAAAATTAGATTGGGGTTGTGCTGATTCCTTTTTTCAATTTCAGCCCTAGAAAGGGACATTACAATATACCATCTACAAAATCTAACACATAACATATTTACAAGTAGGATATCTCTTAGAGCTCCTTAAAACCCTAAGATCTTGCTTGCTTCTCCTTTGTCTTCAATCTTGCCCTTTGCATAAGATTCAACCTTAACGTTGTTACGAATTCTCCTTAATGAGAGCCCCATGGGGGTATTTATAGTATTTGAGACCCTTTGGACCCGCCGGTTGGCACATGAGTGTTCCTTGATTCCATCCTAGAACCCTTTGAGGATGCATGATTGTGATGAGTTATCGGGCACTCCAAGTCCCTAGAATCTACCACATGTGCCTTTGTCTTCTGCGCGATCCCCGATCATATGTAATCTCTTCTTTCTCTGTCTTACATGTGTCATTTCCTACGTAGTCCATTCCATCCATGTGAGGTATATCCTCTGAATATTCTTGCACGGCCTATATTCAAGACCTACTTGTGGACGGCCAAATTTGCATGTGGACATGTGCGTCTCGTTTGTTAGAATCCTTACCGAGGTAAGAGGACTTTTGAGTTAACAAAGGGCCCATTAACTCCTTTGTTTTATTGGACTATAAGATGTTTCTCTGTATTGAATAATTTTTGAACTATAATATAAACAACTTTCAAAAACATTCTTTATAGGTTGGCATTCTAGATTGTTCCTAGTTGGCGAATTGTGATCCATTTGGCATAATTGTTTTCTCGTACTTTTGTTGGTGGGGATCTCAATCATTCTTTTAACCGATTTTGTTTTGATTAGTACCATACCCACATGTTTGGATATTCTAATATGGGTTCGTAGAACCATCAATATGAAAAAAACACGAAAATGCGTAACAATAGAACACGATAAAGATAATGTTATCAAAGTTGATGTCAGACGCTCTACATTGGCATAGGTTGATTATTTTACAAGGCGCAGATGGGTGTTGGTTTGGATAGGGCTAAGGACATGAAAATTGTCCCTTAATCGGAGATGCATAGATGCCTCAATCAATCTTTTCTTTATGCTTTTAGTGAGGGCTATAGTGAATGGGCCGAGTGTGCATGTAGTGATACAATGAATGTGGCAATTAAAAGAAAATGCGAATATTGCAAAAATGATTGTCAATATTTCCTCCTTGATGAGAGAAAGTTGTCTCCAACTTTTATAGTGGATGGGAAAACTTCTATACAAAAGCTAACTTGTGGAGAATTGCTTGGCCTATAACAATAGAATGCTATGGAGCCAATCGGGTAAGTCGTGGTTTGTATTTTTTTGATTGACACGAGTTCAAACATCAAGCAAAATATCCTTGATTGATGGTTGTTGAACATATGGAGCAAAGTAGCCTCGGGATTAGTGATGGAAATCTTTGCTAGCAAGTAAGATTGCTTGTATAGCTTCGAGCCGAGCCACATTGACAATACCACCAAGTTGAGCTGGAAGAGCTAAGTGAAAAACATCGATGCAATTGCTTGGAGAATAGCCTAGGGCATGTATATGTAGGGCTTCAAATTGTGATGTTTTTTTGTTGTAAGATCTTTGCTTATCCGAGTGAAGCCAAAAATGATCACCAACTTGGAAAGAATGAGGTAATCTATGCCGGTCACGAAGTGCCTTGAATTTTCTTGATTTCGCTACAAAATGTCCCGAATTTTGTACATACGCTTGGTTGAAGTTTGTACAAAGGAAAGAGCTTTGCCTTGATCCTTTTGTCGGTGGTATGTTTTTAAGTATGGGAGAGAGATAATGAAGAGAAATCGAAGGCACACGGAAGGCACATTGACATACTTACGTGTTTCCATCTTTTGCTAACCAAATAAAAAGTTACATATTCAAAGCGAGGAAGTTAAACATGCATAAATAATAAACATTAACTAATAGTTAATTAGTTAATGCTTAATATCTTTGATACCATCTTTTAATGACTAAACTTGAGACTACTCAAAGTTTGTACCGAAATTTTAAAAATAAAATGGGACGAAGCGGTTTAGTCATTAAATATGTAGGATGCTCCTTAGATGTACAATAGTGATGAGAAATATCACCAAAATCAACTGTCATCATAAATGGCGATGATGAATCTCGGTGTGTTTTGTGCAAGCATGATATACAAGATTCTTCATCAACTTCAATACACTTTGATTGTTCTGAGAAAATTGAAAATGGAATAGGTGTACTACGAGGAAATTGAAGATCAATGAAAATCGATATAGCCAAACCACTTCACAATTGGCACCGATTGTTGTCTTGTACCTTGCTTTAGTGGAAGATACAACCACAACGTGTTGAAGCTTGCTTGCTATGTCGCGAAACAATTCCAAAACCAAAGGAAAAAAATACTTGGTGGTGGACCTTCAAATATCTACTGACCCTCCCTAATCACAATTTGTGTATCATGTCAATCTGAAATCTTACGTTCACCGATATGGAATCCCAATGTCGAGAGTTGTTTTGACATATTGCAAAACTTGTTTTGCTATTGTCCATTTTATGAGCTTTGGTCGAGAAAAAATCAAGAAAGATAGCTAACAACAAAACATTGATCTGGTTGTGTGGATGTAAGATATATATGTATGCCCACCAATTATCGTCAGAGAGATTCATTGAGCGATGATGAATCAACATTGGTTGACAACTTTAGCCTGACCTCCATAGATTTAGAAGAGAGATTGCAATTTGTCCTCCCAAACTTCTTGAAGAGACTAGCGACATACCCTGAACTATGAAAATGAGATGGTCCTGTTGCCAGAATTCTACACCTAAAAAATAGTGTAGAAGGCATAGATTGGTCATGCCAAAAGCAACACACAAATCTGATTTCACTTGTTGAATTGCAGTGGTTCCACTACTTGTGATGGCAAGATTGTCAACGTAGACAAGTGTCACAATGTCATCACCATTGCTTGTGACATAATGATTTAGATGAGAAAGAATGCTTTTGAATCCGAATCATGAAGATGTTGATCAATCTTAATATACCAGGCTCTTGGAGCTTGCTTAAACCCATATAGTAGCTTAATCAACTTGCAAACCAGATGATCATGACCAAATACTCAAATAACGTTAGGTTGCACTATGTAAACTTCCTCACCCAAATCTCCATTCAGAAGGTGCTCTTCACATCCATTTGAAACATCCTTCAACCAAATTGAGTTGCTATGGAGAGAGGCAATGGAAATGTGACCGTCTTTGCAGTAGGAGTGAAAGTCTCCTTGTAGTCTATTCCCTCATGTCATGAAAAACCTTTTGTAACAAGACGACCCTTGTACTTGTCCAAAGTACTATCAACTTTACATTTGACTTTGTACACCCATTTGCATTGAATGGGTTATTTACTTGGAGGAATTCATCCAATTTCTAGGTATGTTTCTTCAATAAGAAGAAGCACATTCCATTTGCATGGCGGTCTCCCATTTAGGTTTGCCTTTTGTTGTAGAATATCCTTGTGGTTCAGGTAGGTACCATAAAAATATCAGAAGCAAGAGCAAAATGAACATGCTCTGCTGAGTCAGCAACCTTCCTTCTAGACCTCTTCGCCCGTGCATCTAATCAAGGAATTTCACACTACCACCCACACACACACACACACACACACACACACACACACAAATATATATATTGGAGTTAAACCACTTAGGTTTCTCTTGCACCTAAGAACCCTGTGATGGCTGAACCTCAGCAAGAGTGTTGACCAACGCAAGTTGGCGTTGCTGATATGTTGGTGGGGAATTAGAAATATCAGCCGTAGGCTCTGCTGCATTGGTGTCTGTGATCCAGTAGTAGGTGAACTAGTTTCATCATCTTTTAAAAGAACCACAACACTAGATCTAGGTACCCCAATGGTGGCTTGCTGGTTACAAACAAAGAAGGATTTTGTCTCCTTCACATGTTCATCTCTATTAATGATTATCTTGTCAGTGGAAATATCAATAAGTCTATAGGCCTTAGATTGGTCACTATAGCCAACAAAGAAATATCTTTTACTCTTGAAATCTAGTTTACTCCTTTTACTATTAGGTATCGAGGTATGTACAGTGGAACCAAAAACACAAAAAGTTGTTACCTCAAGTTTGATTCTGGACCAAGCTTCCTCAGGTGTGACATCCTGCAAGGCTTTGCAAGGACTCCTATTCAGAATATAAACTTCAATGTTTGCTTCTTCTCCCCAGTATTTGTATGACACACCCCTAATGTGCATCATGCAGTGAGTCATCTTCATATTTCTGTTACGCCTTTCAAATTGGATGCATCTAGAAGTTGAAGAGCAACAAGAACCTTGTAAGGCACCAAAACTTGGAAACCAGAACAAAGTTGAAAAGCGGAACACTTCAAAGAGATATGGGTAGGCCCAATTGTAGCTTTTCTGAATGTTATGCATATAGCTGTCCCACTGTTAATTTTGATGGTGATTGATATGGAGAGCATGAACTAAAATGCGACTAGATTTATTTTGGCAATCAATTTGTGGATGAAATGAAGTGAGACTTACAGCTACGATACTTCTATGATAGACAAAAGTGATCCAATAAATATAAGTTGCGGTCATAAATGATAGTGAGTGCATCTTAAATTCTCCAAACATGCTTTAAGAACACATCAACTATGGAGCATCAACTATGTTAGTGCATGGCATGATGATTGCCATTTTGGAGAACTGATGCACAACTACAAAGATGTAGTAGTCATGTTGGTGCTGGTTAATGGGAAAACCACTAATCAAGTCCATGGAAATCGAATCTTTTGATTGCACAGGTATTGGGCAATCTAATATTTCGATTGAAAGTCTCAGGCTGGCTACAAAGTGATAAAAATGGATGAGCTTCTCAACCTACTTCTTCATTGGAAGGCTAATAAAATTACTGCTCAAAGGTGTTGTGAAGTCTTTTGCGAGCCAAAATGTCCACCATAAGAGGATGAATGAGCCTATTTTAGTAGAAGTTGGCAAGAATGACCTACAAAAACAGCTAAGTGAGGTTATACAACAACCCATCCCTCAAACTGTAGGCAAGGAAAGTTGTTTGATTGACAATTGAGAGCTGCTGCAGAACATGAACAGTTGGACCACTTTGGGAATTTTTGGAGTAGAGACTTAACTCATCATAGGCTGAACACCGAATATCCATGATTGCAAATTCCGGAGGAGGATGGCTAAGAAGATCTGCCATTTTGCTGGTTACACTGTTTGTAATCTTTGATCATCAAATGAAACTACTGAATATATGATGTGCACTTCAAATACCGATGGTTTTCAATCTTAGCTAGCTCAAAAACTAAAGATGTAGTGATCAATATGCACAATGACCTCCGTATTGAAAAGATAATGGTGCAAATGCTTCAATGGTTGCACTATGGAAAATAATTCTTTTGAGGATCTATAATTAAGCTGGGCTTGTGACAAGGTCTCTCAATGATAAACCGATGAATGTCCTCTTTTCTTAAGAATCACTCCTATGGCAAACTTAGAAGTGTTGTTTCAAGTTCAAATGGTTGCTGCAAATTAGGGAGAAAAAGCTCTAAAGAAAAGAAAAGTGCTGCTTTCAAATTTGGGTGGGCTCGGGTAAGAGCCTTCTAATTAGTGAACTAATGAAGGGAGTGGGCAACATGTGAGCTTATGAATGAACTTCCTGTAGAATTTTATATCACCGAAAGCTCTTCAGATTTGAAATATTGGAGACAATGAACCACTCACGAAGAACCTTAAATTTATCTTGATTTTCATGTACTCCGTGCTTGTCAATGAGGAAGCTGTTGTACTTGATTGAGGTTTTCCCAGAGGACTTAATTATCTTGGATTTAAGTTGATGTTGATGAAGGACATCTAGAACTGTCTACAGTCTACACATGGGCTGGTTGGTTGTCCCAGGTCTTGTTGTAGTCTTGTAGACCAAGATGAGGTCCATAAAACATAATTGACAATGCTCTAGATTGTGGCAAGTGCATTGGCGAGGACAAAAGACATACTAACCATTGCTAGAGCCAAACTTGGTTTAAATTTTAAAAGTTAAGTTCTGGATGTCACGAGGATCAATGTTTAATTGGTGATATTGAGAAGCCACACTGATCTTAGTGAAGGACTTGGTACCTAAAAGCTGGTCTAGAAGCTCATCAATCTTGGGAAGTGGGCAGCGGTCCATCATAGTGATTTTGTTAAGATTACGATAGTCTATGACTAACAACTAGTCATTACTTTATTTCTTCAGCTCTACAAGAATAGGAGATCCACATGAAATGTTAGGATTTATCTCGCCCTTTGAAAGCAATTTTGGGTACTCATCTTAGATTTCTCAATTGGTGAAGTGTGATGAGGTGGATGATTGAGAAATTGAGACACCGGCACAAGCTCAATAGAATGTCAAATGTATCTCAAAGAAGATGGTGTCTTGGGCTCCCCAAAAATATCGTATATGCATCAATAATAAATTTGATTGCTAAGGGTGGGAGTTTTTAGCATTATCTGTCCTAGTTTCAGATACAAAGTTAAGAATTTATGTAAATTGATTGTTTAACTACTGACCTACCAAAGAGGACATGACTCGACACAAGGAGTGGGTTTGTACACTTCATAGTGTAAATTCATTCGCCTATTTGGGTATCAAGGCCATGGGAGTTGGGTCTTATTCTAGTAATATTTATTTATCTTAAAGCTAAGAAGCTTTGAACTTGTTTTTTTACTTGGATATTTCCGTTCTTTCTTGGCTCCACCTAGTTGTCTTGATGTCTTCCAATGTCGAGGACTAGCTAACAACTAGCTCTAATCTTGGATGAAGTGTTAGGAGCCGCTAATTGACATTTTTCTTTGAGTTGAATTAAGGAAGAGGATTTTGGGAATGACTTGGAGTTTTTTCATAACCTCAAGATAACTACTATCGGTGAGCCGTGAAGAGAAATTTTCATTGAGCACTCATCCCTTGACTTGACCCAACTCTGTCCTGGGAGATTGTTTCTTGATACAGTTCCATTTTCGCATGCATACTCAAGATTTTCAACTTCGAGAGTAATACGAAAGCATCAGTAGTTTACAATTGTCCGACTTAATTGTTCTATAAGGTCTCTCTCGTGTGTTTGCATGTCTCTTAACAGCTTCCTCTCAAGTTCATAAACCTCTTAATAATTTCTCTTGTTGTACATCAAGTTAAATCACAAGGAGTGAATCATCTTTCATCTTTTCCTTATCCCATCAGATGCAATGGAAAGTTGCAAAGCTATGGAATGAGGCTAAAGAACCTCAAAGCTTAACTAAACTCAACCATGCACCATGAGATAAGAGCTAAACAAGAGTTAATCCTATACATGCATCATAACTTTGACAAAAACATCAAAACCTAGCATATATACTACTCTCTACTCTTTTGAAAGCTATAAAACATTGAACCTATGAAGATCCTAGCAATCAAATGTGATGTTTGATATGAAACTCAAGCTTTCAAGAATGGAGTCTCACCATTAATGGCTTCTAGGCCTTATGGTTCTCTCTATTTACTTAAAACTTGGATTATGGATGCAAATGGAGGTGTTAGCTCAAGGCCAATGGAGGAGGTAAGCTTAAGATCAAATGTCTAATTAGCTTAAAGCTAATACAAATGAGATCTTAAAGCTTTCTTAGGCTTGTTTTGGTTTTGTGTTGTGTAAAGTTGTAAGTTTGAATGGGTAGGCTTAACCTTGTATTTATAGTTTTTGGTTTGGAAGAGTTTGGATTAACTCTAAACTAACCTGATAAAGCTACTCTCTACTCTTTAGATCACTAATTAAACATTAAACCTAAGAAGATCAACTTAGCAATCAAAGGTGTGATTAGTTGTTTTATGGTTCTCAAGCTTTCAAGAATGGAGTCTCACCATTAATGGCTTCAAGGCCAATGGTTCTCTCCATATTACTTAAAACTTGGTTTAAGGATGCAAATGGAGGTGTTAGCTCAAGTTCAATGGAGGAGGTAAGCTTAAGATCAAATGTCTAATTAGCTTAAAGCTAATACAAATGAGATCTCAAAGCTTTCTTAGGCTTGTTTTGGTTTTGTGTTATGTAAAGTTGTAAGTTTGAATGGGTAGGCTTAGCCTTGTATTTATAGTTTTTGGTTTGGAAGAGTTTGGAATTTGGGTGCATGTGGGACTAAAGCTCAAAAAGCACTTTAGGATTAGATTAGGATAAACATGCTTTAGGCTTAGTTAAGCTTGGTTTAGGCTAGTTAAACTTGATTAGCAAGTGATTAGAGACTCATTGAGAGTTGGGAGGGTTTGGATAACCATTTGTGACTGATAGATAGCCTAGGAAGCTTGCAGAAGTGGTTTAGAGAGAACTAGGGAGGTTCTGAATGGTCAAAAGGAGGAATGTTTAGCTAATAAGAGAGATATTAGCCAAATAAGCTGATTATAGGAGGAATACGACCGAAAGAGTGTTGTGAATGGGCATCCGAGAATGGAGTGAAGAATGGGGAATTAACGAAGTGTCGTTAATTGAATGGATTGGATGAAATGCTAAGTGTAAGCATATTTTAGGTGTCTACACCCACTAATAGGGACCTTGAGTTCTATAGGAAAAGGCTTTTAGATCCCTTTACCGCCCCATTAACTCCTCTTCTTTCATCTTGTCTCGAGTTCCCTTTTAAAAGCCCCATCAAAATACAACTATTATATATTTAAAGGAAAATTTCCATTGCTGATTCGCAACCTCTTAAAACATCCACATTAATAGTAGACTAGTTGCTGCCCCATTGAACTTTAACCAAGAGAATTTTAAAGAAAAGTCCCATAGATGATTATGTGATCTCTCTAGACTTAGCCATTTCGGTGAACTACTTGCTTATTTGTTGCTTCTGAAAAGAGTGGTTACAAAATGTGTCTCTCCTCCTGTGCGAAGGGACAATTTAATCAATGAAAAATATAAAGTTGTAGTTTTCTACAATCTTTGTATTGAGTATACCGCAAGTTGTCATTTTTGTGGATCTCAGCTTTTTTTTCTTGACCATTATTACAATCACTATGGTTGGCAAATTATCTCCGTTTCTTGACATTCTTTATTCTCAATGCAAATAATAAAGTAGGAAAAAGGGGAAACAGTTGAAATGAACAAAACACGATTGATGAGCTCCAAACTGAAATTTGGAAACGAAACTTGCCTTGAAAAACTGAAATATGAAATTTCAAAGATCGAGAAAAAAACAAATAAAAACAAAACTGATATACTAATGAACTTTGGTGTCCCTAGATTTCATCTTGAAATCTGAGACTACCCTATCTGAAAAAATTTCGTACTTTTAAAATAATGGGTCGTTTTGTGTTTTTATTGCCAGAAAGTTCCTGTAATGTGTCGAGATATTCCCAAGGAGCCATATTATCCATTTTCGCCAAATACCCAGATGCCTAAAATTGTTATATTTTGTTGTCGGGATTTGCTGCTGGGAAATTTGTATTTAATTATTTTGAGCCCCGTTTGAGGCAATTTGCACTCCGGTTTAACCTGTTGTGATCGTATATATCGTTATTCTAGTATACCAAAGAGGGTTTTAACCAAGAATGAATCCGGGCTTTAGTTGTAATTTTGAGGCAACATTTTGTGTTTTTTCTGTTTCGTTTTCTCGTGAAATTTCTTTGAATCAATTCCTTTGCGGCTTGGCGATTCTTGGCTTGGAGTATCTAGAGATCACATACGCACGTTGTGCTGGAAGGAATTCGCCATCGAAGGTCTGGTTCTCTTGGAAAAGACGAAGTCGTGCACCAAAAAGCTTCTTACGGCCGGCCACATTTTTGGAAAAAGAGGGTTTGAAGTGGATCATGGGATTTTGGGAAGCAACAGTAGGTGAGAATTTTGTACCTGCCAAGAAGGTATTTTTTTCATGGAAGCAACGTCATTGAAGTCACAATGGGAAAATTAGAGGCACGGCGGTGAGAATTTCTTACATGCCTTGCAGGTAAAAATTCTCATTGTGGAATAAAAGAAAAATCACTTAAGTGAATCATGGATTTTATTGCTCGCCTTCAGCAGGTAAATAATCCCATTGACATTTGAATTTTAAAAATAGAAATTCTTTATTCCAAAAAGTGCGACCCACCTTGGGTGAATAATAAATGCATTAAATAAATATTTGTTAATATTTATTCACCCAATTTTGGCGCCTAGGCTTGTGGAAAAGTCAACAGAGATAAATGGACAAAAGGAGGTTGAAAATAGACTGTTCTAAAATTAAATAAATAATATTTATTTAATGCAACCCTTTATGTCAAAAAGTGTGCCCCCTTTGGGAGATAAATAATACTTATTAAATGATTAAATTAATTCCTATTTTCAAAGTGGCTAAGGTCAAAGCATACTGTGAGGCTTGAGTTAAGTGGAAGCAAAAGTCTAAAATTAAATAAATTTATTTTATGTAATGGCGGAGCATAAGCATGCACAAAATAGGCGCCCCATTTGAAGAGTGAAGCTTATTAATTAATTAATTAATTGCCAGTAATAGGAAAGACATTAATTAATTATAGAATCATAAGGATTATATAAGTAGGGGCTGCCATAAGGATGAATTAATTAATTCATAGGCAAAGAAGTGCAGCCCAGGAGGAAAAGTGCGCCCATTTCAAGAGGATTTTTGCTCAAAAGAAGGTGAAATTAATGCTTTGAAAGCTTCTAGAATTAGCGCCGCAGTTCAAGGAGGTTGATTTGTGTCTGGATAATTGTTTGCATAAGTGATGCGCAATGCTCAGTGAAGTTGGTAAAATTCATGCTCGGTTGCCATCTTTGTCTGAATTAATTGCGGAATTCAGATTACATGTGCTTTACAAAAGAAAAGGAGCTTAAATCAATGTCCAATACTTTGAATATATCTCCGAAATTGAAGAATTATCCAGATTTGCACTAGTTTTGAAGAATTCTGGCAAGATAAGGAGAAAAAGAATTGTTCAGACAAAGATTGCTCCAGCCATGGCAAAGCGGGATGAAAAAGAAAGCTCAGCAGCATCATACATTACTTCCAGATTTGCTGACATCATAGGCCCATATCTAGATCTCATAATTGCAAAAGCTTCCGGCACAAAGGCTTCATCCTCTTGTTTCAAACGTAGCCCGTGAAGAAGTCAGTGCGTGGAAAATTCCTTCCAGGATCTTGTGCATGTGCTTCCAATCTTCCAATTGAAGCCTTCATTGAAGTTGCATTCACCCGGAGTGCTTTCCAGAATTTTTAATTGCTCATATGCAATTAAAAATAAAAATGATGAGGTATTTACGGCAGACATTGCATTGATGCATGTACTGGAGAAGAATTCGCAAAAGCTTCAAGGATAAAAAAGAAGACAAGGCAAAGACAAAACTCCCGACGCTTCCAGATCCATCGCTCCCGGATCCGACTTGATGAGAATCAATAAGCAAAAGAATCACCGCATGCGAGAATATGAAAAAGGACAAGACTGCAAGTTTACTCTTTCTTCTTCTTTCTCTTATTTTCTCCAACAAAATAATTGAGCAATCAATTAAATTATACAACTTAAGTGATTGGTTTAAAACCATTACTTGAAGAAGTCAACTACTTGGAGATAGGTGGCAGACGTGCAAAATAGAAGGTTCTATTTTCAGTTGCAAATCATGCATGTCATGCAAAGAGGAATTCCAGGAGGGAGATTGCCAGTTGTTTTTTTCCGACTTCCACATGTGCGAGTTCAACTAAAAGCTTCGACTTGTAATTGCCCCTCTACATTCTATAAGTAGAAGAAGAACCTTGGGTAAAAGATCAGAATTTGTAAGCAACATTCTTGTGTTCTAGACTTTGTGTTCACTGACCCTTGAGAGCCACTTAAGCAAAGGAATATACAGGAGCAGATTTCCGGAGAACTTTGTGTCACGGTGTATTTTGTTTTTAGCTCTCTATCTTGGATCTTTGAATAAACTTTGTGTTATTTTAGATCTAGATCTAGAGCTGCCTTTACTTATAATTACGTGTTGATATCTATTGGTTTCTTCTATGTGCATGCAATCAACTCAGTTAGCTATTGATTGGGATGCACATCTTCTCCATTTCTTCTCTATGTTTATATAATTCCCTTCTATAAATATTTTATTTCTTTAACATGTAACTTGCTTACTAACATGAGTATTTGTGCACTGATTATGGTTCATGAGTTGAACAATTAAAGTAAAACCCCATATAGATATTAGCATATTTTAATTGACAAATCGACACGGCAGAGCCTCACCGGTAAATGAGGGAGATTTATCTCATGACTACCTAGGTTTTATGCTATGCGTAAAATCTAGCCAACAAACTTTCCACTACATAAAAAACAATAAAACTCTATTCTAGTACAAGCTATGATCAAAACAGCCAAAGCTCTCAAGCTAAGCCACTTCCAATTGTGAAGGAAATCAATCCTCAATGAATTACGAGTGTTGGTTTCACCAGATCTCCCAATTTAATTAAATAATCATCCCCTTATTACGGTAAGTCTTTCCATAGTTACGGACAAGGAGGCCTCTCAAAAAAACAACCCTATTCTTGTTTTATCCTCCTAGAGCAATCGTAATGCTATATTTTGATAAAACAATCTATAGTCTATTGAAGCCTTATACGGTTTTCAAGGTCCATAATTATGATGAAACCAATTGTGAAGACAAGTTATTTTCAAAGAATTAAATTGTTGGCTCCACTAGACCACACAATTTTAATAAAGAATCATCCCCTTATTACAATAAGTCTTGCCATACTCAAAAGAAAATTGTTTTATCAAGTCCCTCCTGGGAGCCTCTAGATCCCCTAGGCTGATCGCCTTTCTTTCAGCTCATCATATATGTTAGCAGCATTGATTGCCCTTTGAATACCGTTGCTTAACACTCTAAGGGGATTGGCCGGTGAGACGATGCTCATCTCTCGTAGGGCACTACTAGTAAGGTGCCCCAATACACTAGCTCTCATCGTTGGGGATCCATCATTGCTCAACGTCATGGATTTTCTCTTCGGCATTGTGGATCTGCTCTTTTGTGATGCCTTTCTAGGCCACAAGGATAAACACAAATTATGAGTTTTTGCCACCACAAGGGCAAACACTCCCAATGAGCATAATTAGATCTTTTGTTGGCCCTTTCACGGTGAGAGATGATGACATATATGACTCTTTTGTTGTGGGCACAATCATAGATGTTTGATGGGACTGCCTTCTAATCTTTATGACTTTTGTCAACCCATCTCTTCGGGGGCTCTTGTTCCTCCCACATGGCTATTTGTATTGGTACCCTAACCACATGGGTTGGGGCTTTACCATGTCGGGTTTACCCCTTGTTTACTTTCAGCTCTTTTGTTCTTTTATTTTTAGTGCTTTTGTTCTTTTATTTAATTAGTCATTGATCCTAGGGTCCTTTTACCATAACATTTTCTATTGTAATTGGATGCATTTTTGAGTCCAATTGATCTACTTTGGGTCATTTGTGGACATTAATATAATTTCTTTCTTTCTTTATAGGCAAGGAAGCCTTTCCAAAAACAATCCTATCATTGCTTTATCCTCTTAGAGCAATCTTTTTGCTTTATTTTGATAAATCAATCTATAGTCTCTCAAAGACATAAGTGTAATACAAAACTAGGTTTTTGTTCGTAATTTAATATATACAATGCATAATGATAATAAAAATTGTAATCTCTATGGAAAATGCGATTTGCCTTAAGGGGCAAAAGTCATTGTAAAGGGATTTATTATATTTTATTCCTCCTAAAAAGAATAATGGCGACTTGGGCCAAAGGGGAGTAATGAAGCCTAGGAAAGATGAAAACATAATTAATTTATGTATTTCCCCTAGAGAAATGCGACTTGCACTAGGACGGAAATGTTGTTGGGAAAAACATTTAATATGGGAAAATATCAAATGTTTGCATAGGGAAAATCATGTGAGCTCGTTGGTTGGTTTGGAGCTTGGTTGTTGGTCCTTTTCCTTTAAAAGAGAAGTCTACTTGCCTCTTCCATTATCCAGATTTTTATATGATATTTCTCTTGCATTTGAGCTCTAAGCTTTTGCATAAAAAATTCCAAGGACGAAACCCCTTGTGAATTCTACCTCTTGTGGATGAAAACCCCAAGAGTTTGAGAGGGTTTTTCACTCAGAAATTCCCATTGATTGTAATCAAATTTTCAGAGTTATTTTCAGTCATTTCCAGCAGTGTATTTTGGAAAATAAATTGCAGCAGTTCTTCTATTGGATCGACCTAGTTTGGGACTGATTTGACATGTTCTTTGAGGTATTTAAATCTGATTTCTATTGTCAAATCATCTACAGTTTTTTGTGAAGTGAAGCAAAGCAATTTTATAATTTTTAGAGGGTTCTCACAGTGGTTCTCAAGCAGTTTTATAATCAGATTTCAGACCTGATTTTTGATCATTTGTGGCTTCTAAAAATTCTGATTTTAATATATTTGGGCTTCAAAAAATATGGCAATCAGTTTGTGAAAAGAATATAATTTTTGAGAGTGATTTGCATTGGTTTCTCATCCAAACCCTAGTCGCATTTCCTCTATTTAAATCAGATTTGCCCTAGCTTTATTGTCATAGCTGTCAAAAAGTATGTTTTTATATTTGTGATTGGAGAAAAATTCATTTTGGGCAAAAAGATCTATTGGGGATCTTTCTGAGCGAGAGTGGTGAATCCAAACAACCCTAAATTATGCTACTCTTGCATGTACCAACAATTTTTCAAAGATAATCGATAATAGTACAATTGGGGTTTAGGGTTTAAAGAGAACTATTTTGCCAAAACTCAAATGGTGTGACAAAGTATTAAGAATGTGCATAGGAGCAGATAAGGGTGTCATCAAGCTGTTTGTGAAATACCAAGAACTAAAATTGACCACATGATGTGTTCGAGGGTGGTTGGACACCTTCATCACCAAACCTATTCCTTAGGGCTATGAACTTTATCTTTGCGCCTACATATTGGATCTCAATTATGGGATCTAGTTTTCCTGTTTCTAGAGGTCTGAGTTGTGTTTGTTTCAATGCGGTTGTTGTCTTGCATTGAGATATGGCTTCTCCTTGCTTGTAACCTTAAAAAGAGATAATGAATCAGTTGGATTGTCTCACCGCACCCTAGTTGATGTGATATGAGCGTTGTGCCGGATACAACTACTTGAAGAGCTATTAAGCCATGTAGTTCTTCCAACCCTATGATGAGATTCATGTGATATAAAATAAAACAATAGGAGATAGAACCCTTGATCCGTACCTCACACTTGGCAACATGCACTTGATATTGTAGTTTTGGCTCATGGTTGATCCAAGGCTGCAATAAATTTTTCTAAATTTCAGTAGCTTTCTGTTGTGATTATGTTATAATGAATTGGATGCTTCAATACTTTGTCCATATGGTGGGTGAAATAGAGAGTTCCTAAATGCCCCTAATAGTTGAGGGTAAATGTAGTTATATATGTGACCATTCAAATGATTTATGCTCAACTAACTCAAAAGTACCACTTAGGCAGTCTAAGTTTAGTTGTGCATTTGAAAATAAAACTATTAGAAGTGCTAGGGACATGTCAGTATCAGGTGGCACAAGTTTGTGGTCGGATCTGTCCTAGAGCCACAAACTTGTCCAAGGTGTTCAAGGAATCAATTTTGAGACAAGTGTAAGTCTGTAGATGTGTTCTATAGAATGTGCAGTGATTCTTGATACACCGAGTTGGAGAATAGCTGAGATCTAGCAGAATTAGGACATTAGAAAGAGCAAGAGGGTTCCTTAGTTGGTCATTTGTGTATAAATGGGTTTGGTGTGAAGATAAGTGCCAACTATCATATCACAAGTGCTTGGACCAGCTTTCAGGGGCTACGGTTGCCCACTTTTAATTTAGTATTGAAAATGCTTGATTAACGATAATGCAAGCCTCATATTTTGATCATGTGCTGGTTGTTGAGAACTCTCGAGTGCCAATTTGCCAATCCATATGAAACCCTCTTACTTGGCAAAGCCGCGTAGATCCATGCCTGGTAATGGTATATATAAGTTTGTAAATTGAATTTGAAAAATTCTATATTTGAATGCTTATAATAAAGTGAAATGTGCACAAGAATGATAACCCGTGATGGACTTAGGACACAAGAAAGAGCAGGAGGGTGCCTTAGTTGGTCATTTGTGTATAAATGGAATTAATGTCAAGATAAGTGCCAAATGTCATATTGCCAAGTGCTCGGACTCGATTTTAGATATTATGATTGCCTCCATTTTAATTTGTATTAAAAAATGTTTGATGAATGAAAATGCAAACCTCATGTCTTGATCATAGGTTGGTTGTGAACTCTTGAGTGCCAATGTGCCAATCCATATGAAACTTGTTCACATGGCAAAGACACGTATATCAATGCTTGATAATGGTATATATAAATTTGTAAATTGAATTTGAAAAATTCTATATATAAAATATGTTGGCTAGATTTCTTTGCACAATCGAAAACCTAGCGTAGTCATGAGATAAATCTCCCTCATTTACCGGTGAGGCTCTCAGTGTAAGATTTTGTCAATTATATTTCCTAGTATCTATTTGTTGGTATTACTTTAATTGCATAGCTCATGGACCATAACTAAGCAATTTAAGTAATACCAATAGATAGATACTAGGAAATATAATTGACAAAATTTTACACGGAGCCTCACCGGTAAATGAGGGAGATTTATCTCATCACCGCCTAGGTTTTCAGCCGTGTAGAAATCTAGCCAACATTTTTGGTGACTCCGTTGGGACAACAATCATTTGCAGATTGGAGTTTATCTAGCTAGTCCCCATTAAACTCTCAACTGGTGAGCGCCCATTCACTTGATTTGTCAAGGCTCAAGGATTGATTGATCATTTCTATAGATTACGGGGAGCAATTCAATTTCAATCCTCCTCCTCAAGTAGAACCGCAGATCCGGTCTTTCACCGGGAAGAAGAGTGCAAACTCATCCAGATTCGGATTATTTTTAGCATAATCCGGCGGCTGGAATTATCCATCAAGTCTACTCTCGGAGAAGACGTGCTTGTTCATCATGCAAAATCAAAATCAAAACCAACAATCGCTTGCTCCAATAGCACCTGTCCCATGGGGAGCAGCTTTTGGACCACTGAACCTAACTCCACCTATGCACGAATTTCCTAAAGGGTCAAGAAAGAATTTCCCAAAATTCTTTGGAGATGGCAAGCAAAATTCCAGATGATCACTTGGTAACATTCTTTATATCTTGTGGTGTGCTTGCGGTGGAGCATGAGGATGCTTGATCGACTTTTTATTGAGATTCTTCACCATCGACCACATCTTTACCCTTCGGGCTATTATTGAGGAGGCTCATTACCGCTCTTCGAAAGTTTATTGTTGTTTTGTAGACTTTCGGAAAGCTTTTGACTCCGTACCTCGCATGGCCCTCTTCCAGCGGCTCCGAGACATTGGTATCTCTGAGATTCTTATTATCGCCATCATGCGCCTCTATGAGTCCATCCTTGGTTGTCTTCGTACTGCTCACGGACTGTCGATTTTATCAGAGCACCATTGGGGTTAAACGGGGTGCCCCCTTTCTCCTACCCTATCTCGGCATATATTTATGAGTTGGAATCTGTTCTTCGGGATCACATTCAAGAAGGGGATGGTTGCCTTCGACCATGTCTTGATTTCTATTCTCCTTTTGCCGACAATATTGTTTTCTCGCCTCTCTCCTAAGGGGCTTCAGAGACAGCGTGATGCACTTGCTTTATTCTCGTGATCTTCGGCATTTGGACGACTACAACTGGGTAAGACCAAGGTCATGGTTTTCAACGGGTTGAGGACATCACACCTCCATTTCTTCTTGAGGGCGGGAGGTTGAAATTACTAATACATACACCAACACGGGAGTCCAGGTTCTCGTGGCCTAGATTCAGTATGAGGCATGCTCTTTAGCCGAGGGTGAATAAAGGGTATGGGTCTCTTGCCATTCTCGAGAGAGTGTTTTCGGCACCACTTCTAGGACATCTCCTCCAAGATGTTTCTTATGAACTCCCTCATCCGCCCCACTTTGTTCTCTCTCTATAGGTCTATCATCATCGTGGGCCCTCTCTTTGGACACAGATTGGGCTTCTGTTGAGAGGATTCAGACTCTCCTCCTTCGCCGCTTCATCAGATGCAAACAAATGGTCCCCCAACATATTATTTTGGTAGAGTTCGGAGCTTGACCTTTCCGTCTGGAGACTATATTTGACATATCAACATTTCTTCACCGTATCAGGAGGTTTGGTGATCTCTCCGATGAGCAGGACAGGTATCGTATCTCGCTTATTGTTCCTCTGTGAGTATTGCCCAGGTTGGGGGTCGTTGTTGGTTTGCCGAGACTTCACCTTGTTGGATTCAGTTGGTATCCAGATCGATCGTCTCCCCCCTTTCTAGTATTCCTTGAATGCTCCCAATCATCTCTTGCCCACCAAGCAAGTGTTGAACAGGTCCATCCGGGAGGATATCTATAGGCGCTTCATTCAGACTACTTGGGTGAACCCTCCTGGGGGTTTGCGCCCTAAGATGTCCCTTTATGCAGAGCACTTTCTTGAGATCAGAGATGGACTCATCATCCGCCCTTAGTACACCTCTCGTCATTGGGTGCATGCCCTCCGTATACCTCTGGGTCAGTTTCGAGTCGACTCCCACAGACTTCGATGCGAGACTGATCACCACATTGATCGAGAGGACAAACTTTGTAGGCTCTGTAGCCTTCAAGAGGTGGAGACCGAGACTCATTTCATCTTCCGCTGCCCCATATATTATGAGATTAGAGGATGATTTCACTGTCTCTTCAGAGGGATTCAGACTCTCCGGTCTTCTTCAGATATATTGACCAACGGTGTCTTGCGCTCTACATCCACGAGTCTTTGTTGTTCCGCGACTAGATTCTTCATCCCCCTCGAGAGTCATCCCCACGAGACAAATTACAACCTTCTTTCCGGTTCTACCCATAGGTGGAGGAACTAAACGACAGAGCCTTTTTGACTCCAGATACAGTGCATAGATCAATTCGTCCCGGTTTGACCTTCACAGCTTCCCTCGCTCACCGCAGCGAATCGATGCACACACGTACCAGAGGGCAGCCTAGCTCCATTCGTCCCCCTGGTCGTCGCGTCAGTCTCAGATCTCAACAGGGGAGGAGGTTTTTGCCCCCTCTTCGGGTTGCCAGTCCATTAGGAGCTTTTCTTCGTCGGCCTCTAATGTTAAGAGGGGTGTGGCTACCATTCCTGAGTAGACCATTGGTCCTCGTTTGCCCCCCTTCATTCCCTTCTTTGCTTCTCTCGTCTTTCTCCCCGCTTGCTCCATTGCCCCCGCTTGTGGGGTTTTTGGCTTTGGGTTTCCTTCTGCTTTGTCTTTTCTCATTTTTTCTGTTTTTTTGGGAACTCGTTTTGAGTTGTCCCCACTCACACTTTGTATATTGTTTGGGCTGCAATCCCATTGACCTACTTTTGTGGTCATTCGTTGGACATTAATATATTTATCTTATCTTTATCTTATCTTATCTACATGACTTGGCCGGAGAATGGTTCTATTGGTTAGCCCACAGGACTATAACAAATTGGGAGTCCGTGCAAGAACAATTTCTAAAGAGGTTCAAACCTACAGAAGATGCTAGTACGCTGATCACTTAGCTGATGCAGTTAAAGAAGGAACCAAATGAGAATATGCGGGACTTTATTGCAAGATTTCAAAGGATTTTATAGAAAATCCCCACTGCTGTTGCACTTAGCGATGAAAATCAAAAGGCGTTTTTATAAACGCTCTGTTTGCAATTCGAGTTAGGATATTAGTTGCAAAGGGCAAGACCTGTGAATCTATTAGAGGCACAAAATGCTGCTGTAGAGGTTGAAGATGACTTGAACATGGCTGGAAAAATCAGACAATCACCCCATAAAGGTGATGAAGCTTCTTCAAGTACTTCCGATCCTTTGCTACAGAAGTTAGCTAATGACATGCTACAAATCAAGAAGCAAATATCTCAAGGAGGAAATGTAACTCCTTCAAGAACGGTTCCTGCTCGGACCTTTAATGGTCAAAATCAAAATCGAAATGCAGACTTCATCGCTTCTACCACGGTTGGCAATCAAGCTGCCCAAGGAACAACTTGGAAACTAATGAAGAAGATCTTGGCGTCGGTGAATCATTTGATGAAGAGGACTTTGTAGATCCTGTTGGCGACTCCAACATTGGTTACTTGGACCATGAATTTGACGAGGGCTATTATGAATCTTTTGAAGATTCGATGGTCACACATTCGCGGTGTTCAAGGTCCGAAACGCGCCAAAATACCGAAGCTTCCTCAAGTGGCCAAAGAAGAGAAAGAGAAGATCCTGGGCTAGATGTTACCATCCTAAAGAGAGGCAATACATTACCTTCTTCATTAGCTCCTATAGATAAGCATGTAGGTTCTTTCAATCACAAAGAAAGGACTAACAGATAACCGGTTCAAGTAAGTTAATTAAAATTTCGACATTATTGATCACATCAAAAAGACCAAAATTTAGATGTCGAAGCCAAGTTTTCGAGGTCATTTCCGATCAATTAAATAGGTTGGTAAAATATGTGCAAAGCAATGGTCCCAATAATCCAACAAATAGTGTTTCACGGGGTATCTTGTCTAGTCCCAAAGTTACTCCTTCAAATAATACCGCTGCAAGCTTTTCTCCTTGACTTCTCCTTACATCCGAAAGGATCGAGCCATTTTATGTGTCATTACTTATTAACGATTATAAATTAAGTAATTGCATTTTAGATTCTCTGGAGCTTCGACAATGTGATGTCTCGCCAAGGTTGCTAACGCCTCCGGGTCTCACATTGACACAAAACCATCAAAGATGCTATTCAATGGAAAGACAAGTACCTCCGTCATGGATCAAAGATGCACAAGCAATACTTGCTTCATTTGATAAAAATTAAAGTTGACTATCCTGTAGTGGATATCCCAAAGATCTTATGGCATCTTTGCCGCTGAGCAGACCTTCATGTAAAGAATTGGGCGGAGAAGTCAAGATGGATTGGTCTTGTGTGCACATCCCAATCAAGGGAGTTAATCAAAAGTTAGAACCTGAGAAGAAATCCAAGTACACAGTATCAAAATCTGAAGATCCTAGATCTCAGATCTTGTTCCAAGAATCCGATCACTGGAGTCTATTATCTAGAACTAGATAAAGAAGAAGCCCAACATGTGATCCAAGAGCCACATCAACTGGATAATAGGATTTGGTCCCCGGAGTTTGATGGCATTGTTGTTGTCTTGGATCCGATGCGTAAAGCGTTGATCTTATTTTTCGAGGGAAAGGTGCATGCACATTCCTTCAAGTTAATGTTTGAAAACACTAACAACACGGCAGAATATGAAGCACTGTTGTTAGGAATGGAGCAGGCAAGAACAATGGGAATCAAGCTCTTACATGCAAGGGGGACGCCGAGTTAATTGTCAAGCAGATATGAGGTCTCTACCAAGTCAAAAAGGACAAACTACGACATTATAGAGACCGGGTCTATTCTGCTATCCTAGATTTTGCGGCTTTCTCAGTTTCCTATATTCCGAGAGAGCAAAATTCTAGAGCTGATTCACTTGCAGTTACTGCAGCTTTATTAAATCAGATCAGCCACCCACATTCTTCAGACAAGGGGATTACAAAGTTGAGATGGTCTTCCGCCCGAAGGTTCCTGATAACGTCCAACAATGGTAGGTTTTTAATGATGACAAGCAGATTGCTGCATTTCTCCAACAAAAGGACAACTTCGAAGAGATATACTACGAGGGAAGTAACTCACCTCCAAAACAGACCACTTTGTGGTAGAACAAATGCAAAGGTTGTTGGAATTTTATCCAAATTTTAAAGGAAATAAAATTTCTCAAGGCTTAGTATCTCTTAAGGAAATGTTCGACAAGCATGATCGATGCTTAAAAAGAATGAAGAAAGTGAAGAAGGTTCTTCCTATACATAATTATTAAATTTGGGAGCTAGTAATGATCCCAAATTAATAAATCTGGGTAAGTGTTGTTCAGAGGCAGAAAGAGAAGCTTTTACAAAGCTTCTTAAGAAATACATGGATGTTTTTGCTTGGTATTATCGGGATCTAAAACCTATCAGCCTATTAATTACAACACTATATCCCATTAAAGCAAGAACAAAAACCTTTCAAACAAGGCTTGACGGCACAACCCTACTATTTCAGGAACTATCTTTGAAGAGATCCAGAAGTTGTTGGATGCAAAGATAATTTATCCTATACATCACTCTGAATGGTTAGCCAATATAGTTCCCGTGAGAAAGAAAAGCGGTGAGATTAGATTGTGCGTTGATTTTCGCAATCTCAATCAAGCCTCATTAAAAGACAACTACCCCATCCCCATCATGGACCACACTCTGCAGGTTGTCACTGGATCTGAAATATTATCCATGCTTGATGGTTTCTCAGGCTACAATCAGGTAAAGGTGGCTGAGGAGGATCAATATAAGACGACATTCATTACACCTTGGGGAACTTTTTTTGCTTTGATCAATGCTAGAGCCACGTTTCAAAGAGCTATGGATTTGGCATTTGCTCATCTCAAGGATAAAAGCATAGTAGTATACCTCGATGATTTGACGGTCTTTTCCAAGGAAAGGAGCACGCACATCTCGAGATTTCGAGGAGGTCTTCATCCAATGCCGCAAACATGGTATTTCTCTAAATCCTAAGAAATCTATCTTTGTCAAATGTGAAGGGAAGCTACTATGACATATCGTCTCAAAGAAAGAAACCAAGATAGATCCCGAGCGTGTCAAATCTATTTAGACTTTACCATTGCCAACATCCAAAAAGGGGTTCACTTTCTTTGGTAAAGTAAATTTTCTCACAAGATTCATCCTTGAATTTGTTGAATTAATCCGTCATATCTCAAATATGATGAAGAAGACACAAGATTTCAAATGGAGCAGCAAAGGAAGGAAGTATTTGAGAAAATTAAAGAGGCCTTGTCAAAAGCTCCAGTCTTAGTTTCACCAGACTTGGTGAAGAATTCATTCTTTATTGTTATTTCTCCGAACACACCATTCAACAATCTTGATACAGAAAAATCAAGAGGATGTAGAAGCTTTGATTGCTTTCATGAGGATGCCTTTAAAAGCTTATGAGTTGAAATACACTCCCATGGAAAAACATGCATATTCAGTGGTAAAAGCATGTAAGGCATTCAGGTACTATATTCTTGCCTCACATACTGTGGTCTTGGTTCCAGATACTGTAGTAAAATCTATCCTCACCCAACAAGAGCTAGGGCTACTAAGAGGCACATGGGTGACAAAGGTGCAGGAATATGACTTGGATATAAAGCCCACAAAGTTAGTTCGAGGGAGAGGTTTGTGTGAATTAATGACTGATATGAAGACAATAGATTCAGAAGAAGGCGAAAGTTTTCCTAATGTTCTTTTTATAGATCTAGTAAATGAATGGTACAGTAACATTGCCTTTTTCTTAACTTATGGGAATGCCCAGATCATCTTTCTTGCAAGGAAAAATGTACTATTAAACTGAAGTCCAGAGGACTTTGTTCTTTGGGATAATGGCTTGTATAAGAGAGGAATTGATGGGGTATTTCTCAGATGTGTGGATAAAGCTCAACAAGATCAACTTTTAAAACAGTTTCATAATTTGGCTTGCGGTGGTCATTTCTCAGCCTGAGTCATAGCTCACAAGATCCTTCGAGCAAGGTATTACTAGCCCACACTTTTCTAGGATACTGCAAAGTGGGTATCTAGATGTCAAGCGTGCCAACACTTTGTCGGACGCATAAAATTGCCCGCATTACCATTAAAACCAGTTGTAATTGAGGAGCCCTTCCAACAATGGGGCATGGATTTTATTGGTATGCTCAACCCGGCTTCCAGTGCCGGTCATCATTACATCCTGACAACTACTGATTATTTCAGTAAGTGGGTAGAAGCCATTCCCGTTAAGAATGCCACTTCCGTGGAAGTGTGTAATTTTATAAAGGAAAATATTGTCATTAGGTTTGGCGTGCCCAATAAAATAGTAGCAGATAACGCTCCTAATTTGTCTTCTGAGGAGCTGGTCAAGTTTTGCTACACGCATGGAATCCAGTGCATTGCATTCTCCAATTATTACCTACAAGGAATGGCAAGCTGAATCAAGCAATAAGAATTTGGCGACTATCATGCGGAAATTAGTACTGAAAATCAAAGGACTTGGCACAAAAGTTGTTTGATGCTTTGTGGCAGGCGATAGGATCACAACAAAGAAAGCTATAGGCATGTCCTCTTTCTAGCTGTTATATGGGAGAGATGTAGAGTTGCCTCTTACCTTGGAATTGCCTGCTTTGCAACTTTCTAAAGCTCTGGAGGATGCCACATTCACCTATGCCATGTGACAAAAGAATAATGTATCTGGCGATGAATTATGATAAGTGCAGGTTCAAGTAGCCGACATGATTGTTAGAACATCAAAGGAAGGTAAAGGTGATCTTCGAAAAAAAGGCCAGAGAAAGAAAGTTTGAGATCGGCGATTGGGTCCTTTTATGGGACAAAAGACGAGAAACAAAAGGCATGCATGGGAAATTTGATTCACTTTGGAAAGGGCCTTTTGTGATCAAGAGGATGGCCAGGACAGATAGCTTCATCCTTGCTCATCAGGATGGAATTGAATTGCCGTTGCCTTTCAACTGGGACAACACTTAAACTTTTAGGACATAAAAGAGCAGAGGTAAAACCTGTATGTATATAAATAAAATTTTTCTGTTTTTTTTTTTTTTTCGGTGTTGTGTTGTTTTTGTTTGCCTGACCTCGAGCCCAATGGACAAGATACGAAACCAGAGATGCTTGGATCTCATCTTTACTCTTGTCATTTTGACAGAGACATGAGATGTCCACAGACAGAGCCGACTTATGTCCCAAATTTCACCCCTGAAATCTGGGACTACCCATTTGAAATTTTTTCGTTCTTTTTAAAATAACGAGTCTTTTCGTGTTTTTATTGCTAGAAGATGTCAGTACTACGTTAATATATTCCCGATGAATCATATGAGCCAATTTTGACAAGTACCTGTGTGTTGAAACTCATTTTATCCCTCCGCCAAGTTTTGTCTCAAGGGAAATTTTTATTTAATTATTTATTAAATAAATAAAGCCCCGTTTGAAATAAATTGTGCTCCGGTTGAACCCTGTTGAAGTTTTGCATGCCAGTATTCATACATCTCAATAGGATTTTCACCAGAATGAATTCAAAGCATTGTTTGCAACTTACGGGAACGTTTTTCACTTTTATTTATTTCTTTTGCGTTTTTCTCCGATTTTCTCCGTAGTTTGTTTGTGAAATTCCTTTGGGTCCGTTCTTTGTTCTGTATAGTCTGTTTAATTGCCCGAAGCATTTGGAGATCATTTATGGCCTCAACACCAGAAGGAATCAACCTCAAAAAACAAACTTCGATCAAAAAGATGAAGTCATTCACAAAAAGCCTCTCCTGAGTAAGTCACACTTTTGGAATGAATGGGTTTATGCAATGGGATTTTTGGTAGTGAAGAAAAGTGCACGGGAATTTCGTAGGTGCCTTGCAGGTAAAAATTCCTATTATAAAATGAAGAAAAATCATTTAAAGCACCGATGGGAATTTTCTGCACCGCCTAACAAGCTAACTTTTCCCACAAAGAGATTTATTTACCCATGCAAGTCACACTTTATCAAAGAAGGCTATTTTTAATATAAGTCGCACTTTTTGGGAGATGTTTTAATTTGCAAAGTGGGAGTTTTGATAGTGGCAGGCAAGGTGAAGTTGTTACACCGCCTTCTTTGGGTAAAAATTCCCTTTGTAGAAGTCAAATAACTTAAGTTGAAGAGGGGATTTTGGAGCTGTAGTGTAGGGTAGAAATTCCCATCAAAGTTGACTTCTTATTTTAGAAATCACCCTTGCTAAAAGTGCGGCCCTCCTTGGCATTAAACAATGGATTTAATGATATTTATTTATGGTTTTTTCACCTAATTTTGGCGCCATGAATGGATGAAAAGTCAAAGCAAGAAGTCAAGCCAAAGACAACTGAAGGATGCACGCTAAAAATAAATAAAATAAATTTATTTAAAAGTAACCAGCAACATGCATAATTGGGCGCCCAATTTGGGTGAATAAACATGATTATTTATTAATTAAATTGCTAGGAATAGGAAGGACAATTATTAAAAATAGTATGCTGAGGGTTATATAAGCATGAGTTGCCATAATAAAGAAGCAATTAATTCTTTTTGCTAAGGATTGCAACCCAGACAATTTTGGCGCCAAGGAAAGGAGGCTTTGTGCATTAGGTGTTTTTCATTGCCGGGGAAGCTTTGAGGTTTGGCGCCTAGGGTTGGAATAACTTGATTTGTGCTATGATAATTATCTCTGCATATTGGTATAAGTGCTCGGGTGAATTTAAAAATATTTATGTTTGCTTTATATGCAAGTAAAGCCTCAAATTTTAGGGCAACAGGTTTATATGCAAATTTTGATGACAAAAATAAAGTATTCATGCTCTGGACTCCATCTTTGTCTGAAATAATTGCAGGTATTCATTATAGGTGTTCATACAAGTGAAAGGAGTTCAAATCAATGTCAGGTACATTGAATATATCTTCCGAATTTGAAGAAATTGCTAGATCTGCACAAATTGATCCAGTTGCAAAGAATTCTGGCAGGGATTAAAAGAAAAAGAACACAGACAAAGATTGCTCAGACAAAGATTACTTCAACCATGATGAAGTGTGATGAAAGAAAAGGGTCAACAAAATCATGCTATAGCTTCCAAATTTGCTTGATATCAACGACACAAACATAGGCCCTAAACCCATCTTCGAAATAATTGATAGATCTAGGGCCGGAAAGACATCTCTCATGCGGGCAATAAAAAGCAGTGGAATTATTCAAGCATCAATGTTTCTAGTCACAACTCAGTTGCCCGAATTTGTTATGGAGTGTGCAAGGTCATATCATCCTCTTTCCAGAACAATTCGGGATGCTGCGGGAAAGACAATAATCAGGTTGGATGCATAGTTTATTAATTATTGTTTGAAGATTCCGACACGACGGTGGTGATTGCAATTAACATGTTGATGCTGGCAACAAATGGGAGAAACACAAAGCAGATTGCGTGGGCATAATGAATAATAGATATATGAAGAAGCCCAGGTCTCCATCAAAGTTCCCGAGGACTCTTCCGCGATCCAATTTGGTGCAGGAGGTGGATGATATTACTAAATTGCTTTGCAGGTTAAGTGGAGAAGCCAATACTCACAACTTCCGCTCATGGATGTATGCTTTCGTGAGGACCATTGAGATCAACAGAGCTGATTCAATAATCAATTGGGCGGAGATCATTAGTGACAACATCGGTGAGCAACTCCGGAGTGTGAGGCGGACGTACAACTTCAAAATGACTTCATACCTGGTATATGCAAGCAGCCTTGCAGGGTATATTTTCCAAGTTGGATAGACGGGCGTCTTGGTAAGTAAAAAAGCTTGCAAAGTGCATCCCAACATGGTGTATTTTCATCTAGTTTGCAAACTTCACGTATCTCGGGGGTAACGGCTTTTCGAGAGAACTAGTGAAGTTGCGAGGTATCCAAGCGACAAGTGGGTCATCATGGAGTTGTGTAGATAGCTTGTGGAGATGCATGACTTACAATCAAAGCGGCACAAGTCTACGGGTTTCTTTCCATCCACGGTGGGTTATTACGGTTGCAGAGCATCCATAAAGCCGGAGGAGTCGAAGTTTGAAAGGTTTTCTAAGTATGAGCTCGAGTTCTTCCCAAAGACGGTGAACTTTGACCCATATGGGGTAGCGAGGAAGACAATCTCGCAAGAATACTCACATGCACCTTCGTTGGAAGACTTCTGGATGAAGTGCAGAAACGAGTATGAAGTTAGAAAGAAAGACTTCAACAGGTTATCGGCGCAACAAGTTTTTGATTATGGTTTGGCACGGATACCTGCACATCTCGTAGATGATGCGTATGTGATTCTTGACTCGTATCATTAGATGGGAGGGGATAAAGCTGCTCTTCAGAAAACATTGGTGGTCATCGACGATCAAGAAATATCTTCCGCGGTTTTGGTTAACACTTTGAATCGGTTATCGAAAGGGGTATTGCTTGGATGAAGCTTTGATGAATCATATCACAGTAACTTTATCGCGAGAGACTCAAAGAAAAGGAAACACGAAGGTGAAAGCAACAAAAGGCCGAAGAAGCTTAAGGTTCACAAGAAGTCTCACATGCAGGAGAAGGCCAAATCTATAGCTATTTGTTAGTTCCCTTTCGGCTTCTCAACATCAACTCATAGCACTTCGGCAGCCCAGAACCTCAGAGAGATCTTGTTGTTCCTCCGTTGAATCCAACGTCATTTGTATTTTCTCCTCAACCACTCAGGTCTTCACCTCTCCATGTGGAGAAGTTGAAAGCACAAATGGCGGAGTTTGAAAAAGCATTGTCTTTGGACAATTCAGAGGGTGGCAGTCACAACACGGTGGCAAATTCGGATAGAGTAGAATCAGAGCATGAGATGGTGGTGCACTCGGTGACTTCTCTTTCCCGAGAAGCAACTTTTCATCATGGTTGGCTTTGCAGACAATCCCAGAAGCCAGAGAGGAGATCAACCTGGAGGAACATGACTTTCAGCTGCTCCTGAGTTTGGGCGGAAGAGATAGAAGACCTAAAGTTGCCAAAATAACTTCTAGGTTGATTATTGAAGAATCAGACAAAAGTTTGCTGAGTTATCAGTTTTAGCAAAAGGAAAGCACAAGGGAGAGCTCACAACAGCTGATATAGCAGTGACTAAAGTGCCAATAGGTCAAACTACCACAAAAGGATTAAAGCAGGATACACAGACACTAATGAACGCTTTATTCCTTAAGCTTGACAAAGAGAAGACTGAGAGAGCCAAGCTTCAAAGGCATATTTCCCAGCTATGTGAGATCATTGCTAAGGTTGCCAAACCTTCCTCTCAGCCCATTCTAGCACATGAGCGGTGAGTAATCATCCGATTAAAGAGGTGGAAGATGCAGGGGACAGTCAAAGCTATTGCTCAATGGAAAGAGCAAATCATTCACCAAACTTTAGAGCAGTTTAAAAGAATACCGATTGAATTGGAGGGTATGCGACAGGCGATATCTTAGCTAAAGGAACCGATGACACAAATAGAAGATAACATAGTTCTTGAAAGTCATCCGGATACTTTAGCTAAGATACACTCGCATTAGAGGATGTGCTAATCATAGAGCAGCGATGTTTGACCGGTTTAATGATTTTACACACGAACCGCCATGCAAACCGGATCGGTTGACCGGTTTTAGCCCAAACCGGTCAAACCGGTCCGGTTCCGTACCGAACCGGCCGGTCCACTCTTGTTTTGTTGTACACGGCGCCCAACGTAAAAAATGTTTTTTTAATTGTTTTCTTTTATTTTTTATTGCCTCTAAACCCTAATTTGGTGTTATAAATACACCCCCCCTCTATCACTTCACACCTCTCTCATTGAGCATTTGTGAGCATTTGTGAGCATAAGATTGAAGAGTTTATTTTTTGTAGTGAGCTTGGAAGTTGGAGGCTTGGAGCTTGTTTGGCATTGCTTGTGGGCTCTTTGTGGTGATATTGGCATCCATTTGTGAGCACCTCACCTCTATTTGTGAGCACCTCTCTTATTTGCAAGGATTTGGAGGATTGGGGCAGCCTTGAATAGTGTTCATTTGGAGTTGTTTGGTATCAAGTGTGGGCTCTTTGTGGTGGCATTTACATCTACATTTGGAGTGTGGGCTCTTTGTGGTGCCATATACAAGCTTGGAGCATTTCTCACCTCATTTGTGTGCACATTGAAAGGTATGTTACATTTTAAACTTGCCCCTTATTTGTAAATTTTATTAAAAAGAAATAGGAAATTTATTTTTTTTTTATTTGCATTTTCAGATTTGTTTGCATTTGCAATGGCCCCCAAATCAAAAGACCCTACATGGGCCCATGCAGACACAATTGATGATCAAGTTTTTTGTAAATATTGTAAGAAACACATCAAGGGGGGATTCATAGGTTGAAACAACACTTGGCTGGTCAAAGAGGCCAAGTTACCCCATGTGAGGCACCTGATATTGATGACATTAGGTTGGAAATGAAAAACATGCTTGAAAAACATAGAGAAGAGAAGGCTAGGCAAAAAGAGATGGAAGCTGAAATAGGGAGGAGGGAACATGCCTTGAGTGTTGAAGGATCTTGCTCTGACCCTTCTGTGACTGTTAGAGACCCCTTTCAGTATATGCCTCCCCCATCCACTCATAGTCAAGAAAACCGGCCTCAAAAAAGAAAGAACATTCAAAGCTTTTTTCCATCTTCCACACCTGCCACTGCTAGTGCCTCCATGCCAACACAAAATCAGCCTACCTTGGATAACCATTGGAAGAAGCAATACAAAGAAGCAACTTTTGAGTACATTGCTAGATGGTGGTATGATGCAGATATCCCTTTCAATGCTGCCCGCTCACCTTATTACCAGCCGATGTTTGATTCCATTGTTGTTGCTGGTAAGGGCTTCAAAGGCCCTAGTATGCATGACTTGAGAGGATCACTTTTGAAGAAAGAAGTTGCATCCATAGATGAATATTTGAAAGGTTGCAAAGCTTCATGGGCCAAAACAGGATGCACTATCATGTCAGATGGGTGGAGTGATGGCAAGAACCGCACAATAATAAATTTTCTTGCCTCTTGTCCACAAGGTACAATGTTTTTGAAATCAGTAGATGCATCTGATAGGGTGAAAGATGCAAATTTATTGTTTGAGCTTTTGGATGAGATTGTTTTAGAGGTGGGGGTGGAAAATGTTGTACAAATCATAATAGATAATGCATCTAATTATGTTCTTGCTGGTAAGATGTTAGAGGCTAAACACAAAACAATATTTTGGACTCCATGTGTTGCACATTGCATAGACCTCATGCTTGAGGATATAGGGAAAAAGATTGGATCAAGAACATTGTAGAGCATGGCAAAAGCATCACCAAATACATCTATAATCACTCATGGGTATTGAACCTAATGAGGAAGAACACTGAGGGCAAAGAACTTGTTAGGCCAGCCATCACGAGATTTGCAACAAACTTCCTCACGTTGCAATCTCTTATTTCCCAACAACAGAACTTGAAAAGGATGTTTTCAAGTGATGAATGGAATGCATCAAAGTGGAGCCGGAAACAGGATGGGAAAGACACAAAGAAGAAACTTTTTGATAATTTATTTTGGAAAAAAACAGCAGAGATTGTGAAAGTTGTTGAGCCTCTTGTTAAGGTGTTGCGGTTGGTGGATGGGGAAAAATTAGCCATGGGCTATATTTATGAGGCTATGGATCAAGCAAAGGAGCAGATAAGGGCAGCATACAAAGACAGGGTAACTAAGTATGGGCCTATATGGGAGATCATAGATAATAGATGGAACAATCAACTCCATCGACCTATACATGCAGTTGGGTATTTCTTGAACCCAAAATATCATTACAGAGCTCAGCTTGGAGAAGATCAAACAGGAGAAGTAAAAGATGGTTTGTACGAGTGCCTAGAGCGCATGGTCCCTGATGAGATGCAACAACTTGAGGTTCATTGACAGATCAACTTCTTCAGCAGAGCCACAGGTACCTTTGGGAAAAACCTTGCAAAGATTGCAAGGGATGTGGACCAACCAGGTAAGAAATTCTAAGTTTTTTGAAGTTCATTTGATTAAAATTTTTAATGAATAATCATGAATTTTTAGCATAAGACAATCTTTATCTAATTTGTTGAATTACGCTTTAACCTTTAAGTTATAAGTTTATGTTTTACTTTTAATTTTTAACTGTGTTTTTAACTTTTTATCGTCATTGTTTACTAATTAAACATTTACACTTTTTATCGCAGCACATTGGTGGGATTCGTTTGGTAGTCAGTGTCCTCAATTGCAAAAGTTTGCAATTAGGATCCTGAGCCAAACTTGCAGTGCTTCGGGGTGCGAGCGCAACTGGTCCGTCTTTGAGCGGATTCACACGAAGAAGAGAAACCGTTTGGAACAACAACGGTTGAATGATCTTGTCTTTGTGCAGTACAACCTTCGGTTAAGGCGTAAGCGCTGACGGTTGTTGAACCGAAGACACGATATCTTTGATCCCATTGTCTTGGATGATATAGATCCAACCTCGAGAATGGGGTAGAGAGTCGAGCCAGCGAGTTTGATCCCGATGACTTGGGGTGGATGGGTTTGGATCAAGAATCTGATGAGCCATTAGCAGCACCGCCGCCATCGTCACGAGACACAACAGGCACTAGTCGCACTCGTGCTACTCCCGACCCCGTGCAGCTCCAGTTGTTGCAGATGTACCTGAGGATTTGGATGAGTCGAGTCAGAGCCAGAGGTCGGTGATGATATTGATGAGGATGACCTTGAGGATCCCATTTCAGCAAAGCGGTGCAGAGTTTGATGATTGATCATTGATGTCATCTAGTTTATTCTAGAGTTTTGTAACTTGTAGTATTTGTAATGTATCAATGATCATATCATGTTGTTTTTTTGGAGTCTTGAACTATGGAGGCCATTTAGAGCCTCATTGTTTATGTATTTTGTTTCGGAATCTCATCTATGATATATGTATTGTGTATTGGACTTGGAGTTCGTGCCATTTTGCTATAAACACCTTTCTTGCATATATATAAGAGAAAACTTTGCATATTTTGTGTGTAATTGTTGGAATTATGGTTTTTAACCTTTCAAATATATTATTTTCATTAAAAATATAAAATTTTATGTATTTTTTAGTAAACCGGTTCATTAAGTTTGAACCCAAATTTCGTAACCGAGAGAGAGGCTATTGTTAAAACAAATGGGAAAATGTTGAATTACATGTTTGACAAGTATATTCAATATCAGCTCAAAAGAAAGTGTTAGGTGTTGTATTTGATAGATCTTCTTTCTTCTCTTATTTCTTATTTTCCTGATGAAAATGTAAGCTTAAAGTTATTGGTTTAAAAACCATTACTTTAAGTTATTTGAAAGATTCTTTAAGATAAGTGACAAATGTGCTCAATTTTGGCTTAAACTCTGATGCATGTCACTAAGAGAGGAATTCTAGAAAGATGATTGCCAAATGATCTCTTTACTACTTTTTCATGTTCTAGTTTAGTCATAGGTTTCCCATTTTTAATTTCCCCTCCACACACTATAAGTAGAGGAAGAACCTATGGGTTAAATGACCAAATTTGTAACGGTGCATTTGCCTCTTATTTCTTTTTAAATCTCTGCATAAACTTTGTGTTGTCTTAGATCTAGATCCGAAACTTTCCCTTGCTTCAAATTTTGCATTTTAAGATCTATTTGTTTCATCTATGTGCATGTGATCAACTCTGTCAACTATTGGTTAGGTTGCACAATTCCTTTCCTTTCTTTTCACATGTAATTATTTCCTTTCCTACACATATTGCTTTACAATCTTTTTGCATGCAAAATTGCCTAGTTATGGTCCATGAGCTATGCAATTAAAGTAATACCAATAGATAGATACTAGGAAATATAATTGACAAAATCTTACACGGAGCCTCCCCGGTAAATGAGGGAGATTTATCTCATGATCGCCTCGGTTTTTCAGATTAGCAATGGTGAAATCTAGCCAACAAAATACGTAATAAATTAAAATGTGCATAAGAACGACTACACCTGATTGACTATGTCAAATCATGCCCCTTTCTTTGAATGCGACTAGTTCCATGGGATTGCCCCCATATTAAGTGAGTGCTACCATTTGGTAACTTAATAGCCTTGCTTGTAGCTTGAAATATTTTTGCCAACTAAATAGCCTTGTCTTTCGGTAGCTTTTGTGCTAACTTAATAGCCTTGTCCATAGTTTGTATGCTAACTTAATACCCTTGCTAGTTAATTTATATTTTATTAAACTTTGTGGGTTGTTGAGGCCAGTTGTAGTCTTGAGTTACCGAGGAGCCATATATCGATTCTATGTGTGTGGTGAGATCATTGAAACTTTGTGATAAATAATAATCTGTAATATGCATTTGTGTGCAAAAGTATATAACTTTGTTTTAAATTGTGAATAAGTATGATTTGAACCATGTGAAATGCTCTCCATTTTTTTGAATCTATATACTGGCTGAAATCTGTATAAGCTTTTGAATAAGCCAAGAAAATGCCCCGGGATTCTACTATGTGTCACTCAACCCAAGATAGAAAAGTGGCTAGTCAGTAGCATGTGTAAAAGGCATATAGAGATAAACCATATAAAGTATGTGTACTAAACATGGTAGCATAAATCAGCTTGCATTCGATATGATCATTATAGAGCAAGCATGATGTGTGATGTCAAGAGTAAGCATACAATGAACATCATTAGAAATTTGTACAAATCAATAGCTATAGTGTAACAATATAAATTAGAGACGTTTGTTAAAGCATACACACGACTTGACATCAAATGACCTTTTGGGACTCATGACTTAACATGATTAGACATGACATGGCGAGCCTGCCACAAGACATTTGACAACACAATTGACATGCCATCAACACGGCTCAAGTGAAAAACAAGTTATTAGAATCCCTATCATCATGAGGAATCTATGAATCATTGAAAGTGATCACGGTTGATGGTCGTTGTAAATATTGTAGTCATACCAATAATGTCATCTCTAATCGAGGATTGGTGTTATAAGTGGAGAGGAGGCATTAACGTGGTAAGCCATGTGTACCACATTGCTTGTGTGTGTGTCATCATGATTACATAATGAATCGGTAAACACTTTGAGGACTTAATTGGGTTTGCGCTACCACGATATTGTTAGTATTTTTGAAATCTTCCATGGAAATCGTATTGTTGTCGGTGAGGCCTTGAATCTTGTGTTGTAACTTTAAACATTTGTTGGCTATATGTCCAACATATTAGTGGTAGACTCTGGTAGTCACAATATTCTTTACTATTGACCTTTGGATCTCTGTTAGTGTCGATATTGTGTAATATTCCCTTCCCTATCGAAGACCCTTAGCCCATTTTGTCTTCTTCTTAACGGTTAAGGAATAAACTAAAAGGGAGACTTAAGTTATGCTAGTTTATGATAAAGTGCAAAAATTAAAAGAAAATATTATAAGCACTTATAATAAAATATTATAAACTTAAAAATAGAAAAAGGCAAACAAAAGGCAAAAAACATTTAATAAAATGAATTACCCAAGGGAAAATGTGACTTGCCTAGGGAGGGAAAAGTAAGTGGGAAAAAAACATTTAATAAGGAAAAATCTGATTGGGCATCAAGGGTGGCTATTTGGGCCCTAAGTAATAATGATCTATAAAAGCAAGTCGACTTGCTTGAGGAGGGCATGCTTATCTATTTTTCTCATAAATCTGATTTTTGTTTGAAGCTTATAGCTTGGCAATATTCTCTTGAGGACGAAAACCCTCCAAGAGCTCTAGAGAAGGACGAAAACCCTTCCTCTAGTTGTGAGGATTCTCCACCTTGGGGTTTCCATTGTGCATCATTGAGTTAGCAATATTTTCAGTGTTCTTTTCAGCAGTTGAAGGAGTAAAAGTGCAGGAATTATCCAAGGCTTTTGAAGTGAATAGTTGCAGATGTGTTTCATTTGTTTTTCCAGCCACCTTCCATGCGAGCGACCTACTTCGAGGAGAAATCTGAAGTGTTTGGATGTGTTCCAGATCTGTTTTGTGTTGCTGCTAATAAATATGATTTTTATAAATCAAATCAGCCTTATTTCAGAATTTGTGGTGTTAAAAAGGTACGATTTTCATGTAATATCCCACACCCAGAATCAATGGGAAATATGCAAACAACCAACTCTTCGACACCCCAATCCAGTGCAAATAGTGAAGGTCAGTCAAACACTACTCAAAACAATCAAATAGATGACTCAATAAATTCAAAGACAAGGGTTTAATGGCCTCTATCGAATGGCTCAATTAATTCACTTCCAGTTGAGACTAGTGAGTCTGCAAATTTGGTACTTTAAGCAAACAAACATACAACTCCAGCTGAACTAATGAACTCAGAAAATCATATTACTTTTCCAATAAATATGAAGACCAAACTCAGCGACAAATGACTTCCCAATCAGACCTTTAATACAAAATGCTAATCTGATCCAACTGTAGATTGCAAGCAAATTCCAGTCACAAATCAGATTATATATAGTTCGCTGCTACAAGGGTCTTCAAAATACCATCAACTAAGCACTAAACAGATCCCCAAACCAACCACAAGAGATCAATAGAAGTCGCTGTCAAAATGAAGGTTAAACATGCATACAACCCAGATTATTTTACTTCTACAGATCGCTGATCTGTATATCTCTAAACATGCATCAAATTACCCCATATTCTTCCTCAAAGAAGTCGCTGTTTAGATATAAAATAGCAGCCAAATCAGACCCTTTATTTATAAGTTTTTACCTTGCCAATGTTTGCCCAGAACAGTTCGCATACATGCCCAGATTGATCGCTGCACTTATGACATGTTGGCATACAGAAATCTAATCATTTGCCATACAAGATAACCCACAAACTCATCAAAGTAAATCGCTGCAGCTAATGAACATAGATCAGGCCAGTCGCTGGGTTTTTAGCACATAAAATATGCATTTAAACATCCACAGTTTCAGTCAAGGATTCGCTGCTCATTGGAGTATTCAAGCATGCATTAAAACATTCAAATGATCAACCAATACAGTCGCTGGAAATCAAGTAAAAAGGCATGCGACCAGTTAATAGAAAATAGCATGCAAATCAGTCCAAGCATGGTAAGGCCAATCGCATGAACCCAAATATGCAAGATCTTAGTTGATTTACTTCAAGGAATAAACCAGAACTCAGCTAGTCGACTTCATACAATAAATGGTATGCAAACAGCTCACAACATTAATAGAAAATAGCAAATAGGGAATGCAACCAGTTAATAGAAAATAGCATGCAAATCAGTCAAAACATGGTAAGGCCAATTGCATGAACACAAATATGCAAAGATCTTAGTCGATTCACTTCAAGGAATAAACTAGAACTCAGCTAGTCGACTTCATACAATAAATGGTATGCAAACAGCTCACAACATTAATGACAAATCGCCAAAGCTTAGAGAAGGAACACATCAACAAATCGACTTGCAAAGCACATAGAAAATACTTTGATTTGATCACGAAAACCCAGCTGCTACAGTGACGTCGCTACAGTGATTCGCTACAGAGAAAAAGGCAGATTTTCACTTGCAAATTTAATCAAATGTTTGCCAAAGCCAAAAACATGGATCTAGCAAATAATCACTTCAATTGAATCTCAAAACCAGCTCAATACAACCTCCCACGCAAGAGAGAGAGAGAACATCAATGGGCATGCATCCCAACTCCAAGCATGGAGCATAAAATAAATATCATCATAACATAATAATAATAATGATCCTAGCACTCCTTTTATAAGCAAGGAGGCACAAAATTCGAAATCCCTAGGAGAGGGAAATTATTAAATAAAAGCAGTTTGTTTTCCCTAGGTGTGGCGTCCCCTTTTCAAAGGGTGATTTTATCAATAAAAGCCACCTAAATATTTATTTAATTAATTCCCCATTTAATTTTTATATTTTGGGAATTAAATTAAATAATCTTCATAATCTTCATAATTAAATAATTATTGCTCTAGGCAATAATATTTAATTATTTAATAAAAATGTTCCCCAACATCCATCCAAGCCCACGGGAAGTATAGGCCAAGGGTCTTGAGAAATGAGGACATTACATTTCATCTATTCCTAAGGGCAGTCTGTCTACATATTTTATAGAATTATTTCAGCCTTGTGTCTCAAAAGTCTGGATTTTCTTCCATATATTGGCTATATAAATTCAACGGATCAGATTGGAGTGGAAATATCATATTTTACTTGCTGATTTGTATGTATTTTCTTTACTTCCCTAGTCACATTTTTTTAGTATAGAATTCAGATCTGCAGAAATTAATTTGAAATATATTTTATAAAGTGCACTATGGGGTTTGGATTTTCAAAAATACAAGTGGGGTCAATAGTGTCCTTTTTGGGGACATTACATATTAGAAGGTGGAGGTAGAGTTATAAGATAACATTTAAGTAACCTTTGTAACACTTGATAAGATTGTTTTGTCAAAATGTGTCCATTCCTTCGTGGAGTAGTAAAAGAACGAGGGTTGCGGTGTATTGAGTTGCATTAATAACTTTATCATCAATTTTTGTGTCATTAGTCTTTGCCTTATATGATGATCTTACGGTGAACTTAGCTCGTTGGATGTAGGAGTGTTAGTGCTAGATTTTAGCATGTTGGCTGTGAGAAGCTTGGTCTCATAGATATTGATTGTTTGGCATAGGTCTTCAAAGGATGCGATGGTATCAAACATGACCTTTTTCTTGAGTTGTGGAACTATGATAGCAATGAATACATGTATTTCTTTCTCATAAATGTGTTTGGGTCCTCGAGACAACATAGTCTCTTATTTGAAGACATAATCTATGACTTCCTCATTAGGTTGGTGATTGAGTTGGGCAATTTGTGTGGACACTCATCATTGGCTAATGTTAATAGCAAAATGAGTGAGGAAACTACGCCAATGGCCGGAACACAAGTACCAAACCTCGGGGGAGTGTAAAACCAATCTAGTGCATACTCATTGAGATTACGTGGGAGGAGTTTGGTTAACAATGTGTCATCCCCTGTATAGTCCATGCATAAGATGATAAAGGCTCGGAGATGCTACATAGGATTAATCTTGGCATCATATAAGGAGATCTTGGGTGAAACAAACCTTGTGGGTGAGGCATAACTAAGAACTGTGGGTCTTAATGGATTATTTAATAAACCAATGAAAGTTGTAGTATCTTGTAACTTTTCTCGTCTTAAGAAAGTTAACTAAGCTTGAATAGCTTGTATTTGTTAATCATAAACACCATTTGAGGGATTCATAGCTACAATAGAAGTGTTAGGTGCAGCCATAAAAATAGTAGGTTGTGTAGGAATAGGCATGATGACTTGGAGAGGTGCTTGGAATGTTTGTAATGTCCCCTTTTTAATTAAAATTTAAAAAGAAGAGAAAATTGATTTGCACAAGTAAAATTAAAAATAAAATATATTTTTAATGTGCAAATCAAAAATAAAAGAGATTCGATTTCATCTTGGGATAATAAATTCATATTTTAAAGGTGAATTAAGTGACTAAGCAAGTCGCATTTTCTCGGGGATTATTTAATGTTGGATATTTAAAATAAAATAATTTTTTTCTAGGCATGGGTCGATCCATATGGGCCCCTTTTTGATTTAAAATCCCTATGCATTTAATGTTTGTTGTTGAGTGTGACTTTCAGGCATTTTTTAAATAAGATTCCCTCCTAGATTATGGCGCCAAAGATGGAGAAAACTTTGGGGGATGTGCAAGGCAAAAAAATAAAAGAAGATGTGGACACTCTTTTTTCGCATGTTGACGGTTTATTAAACTTATCTTCATGCTTGAAGAAGGGATGTATGCCCACTTATGATAAAAAATAAAAGGTGTTCATCAACACCACCCATTTGTGAAGTGTGTGTGCCCATTTGAGCTTGAATTAATAAGTTATTTGATTGTCTCCTTTAATTTAAGTAAAGGCGCCATTGTTGAGAGCGTTGGAGGCTATTTGGAGTGTGATTTATGGTGAATATCATTTATTATATGTTCTTTGGTTTTCCCTTGATGAAATCGACTTGCCTAGGGCAATTTTAAAGCTGGTTTGGAGGTGTTTTATGTGCTCAAATACTTGCTGTTCATTTCAGAATTTTAGTAAGCTCAAATCGACTTGGTATGAAGCATTTTGGTATGATTTTATGAGGTTGCATATGGAGGTTACATTCTGATTTATTTATGCTTCTAATTGGGGCATATTGTGGCCATTTTCATGCTAGTTTGGTTTACTTACACTGCTGAAATTTATTTAATACAAGTCGACTTACCTGGGCATGTATTAACAGTGTTTTGGAAGGATTTGAAGTGTTATTAAATCTGTTATAGATCTATTGATTGCAGATCTGAAAACTGCATTTATTGAGTTTTAGAGTGAAGGAAAAGTGCTGGAATTATTTTGCATATTTTGCCCTAACCTCAATGGGGCCGACTTGAATCGCAGATTGAAAGGGCTGTTTTGAGTGGGTTTCAGTGGGTGGAAAATTCTAATGTTGATTGCGTATTCAAAAGATCATAATTTTATCTTCCTACTGCACTTTGTTTCAAGCTAAAAGAGTTAATATTGTGGGAGTTATTAATTTTCAAAGTTTTCAATCATTTTCAACAATTTTAATTTATTATTCTACTTCTGCAAAGTTTATTGGTTAAAGGAGTGTAAATTCCAACTAGATAGCCCATCTGAACCCTTACCTTGGCTCACTCTAACCTTATTTGGGTTGTATCAGGCTTTACACTGGGTTAGTTGAGGTGAATTTAGAAGGGTTTCTCTTCTAAGTTTGCTTTTTTGCAAATAGAGTGATAATAATTAATTAATATCCCAAAAGGGGATATTACAAATGCCCCCAAAGTAGGAACACTAGGTGTGGCGCATGGGCATGAGCCCCTGAAGAGACCCTCAAGGTGGATTCAGTATCAATCAATGGTTCAAAGGTGGCATCCCAGCTTGTTTTTTTCGCAAGCGTCTCTTTTACTATTTCAACAACATACAATAACTTGGGGATTTGATCAAGGTTGAAAAATACACTGCTCCATCTCATTTATTATATCTTTATCAACATTATAGTTATAACCATAAACAATTTTGACATTTGCATTAGGATCCATGGAAGAAGAAGCATTAATATTAGACATTTCAGTAATGTAAAGGGGATCCATGGAAGGAAGGTTTTTGATAAAACCCCAAATAGATCAAAAATAGAGAGAACAGTTATGAATCGAAACCCTAAGGGTGGAGAATGAAATCCTAGGTTAGCGTATCTTGTTAAATAAGTGGTTTCACCGAAATATGATACAAATTTAGGTTCGTGTTCCTAATTTAATATACAATGCAATAATGATAATTCAAAACTAGCATTATAAATTCAAATAGTCCTAAATTATGCTATAGTTTTGCCAAAAGTAATTGATGAAAGTACAATTAGGGTTTAGGGTTTAGAGAGAGGACCTTTCTACCAATCTCACGTGGTGTGGTAGAGCACGCAAAATGTGCATAGGAGCAGATCAAGGTGTCATCAAGTTTTCTGTGAAATATTAGGAACTGAAATTCAACACATGATAGGTGCGTTGGTGGTTGGACACCTTTGTTGTTGAACCTATCACCTAGGGCTAGAAATGTCTTTGCATTTGCACGTTGGATCTCAATTTTGGGATGTGGTTTACTCTGCTTGGAGGTTTGATGTTTGTTGTTTGTGTCGTAATGCATTCTTTGTTACGCATTGAGATATAGCTTCTCCTTGCAAACCCTCCCTGAGACCTAAAAAGGGGTTAGTATTGATTGGGTTGGACAACAACACCACAATGATGTGATGAGCGATGTGCCGCTACATACCTCTAGTCTAAAGAAGAATCAAGCCACATGTAGTTCTCCCAACCCTATGATGAGACTTGTGATATAGAATAAAACAATAGAAGATGGAGCCCTTGATCCGCCCTCACACTTGGCAATAACACTTGATACTTAAGTTTTGGCTCATGGTTGATCTAGGGCAGCAATAGATTTATTTAGCATTTCAAGAGTTGTTGTTGCAATGATAATGCTCTAAGGAATTGGATGCTTCAATGCTTTGGTTCTTGTCCTTCTTAGAGTGGGTGAAATAGAGAATCCCTAGATGTCCCTAATAGCTTAGGGTAGATGTGTTTATATATGTGACCATTTGAATGATTTTCTCGCTCAACCGACCCAAAAGTACCACCTAGGCCGACTAAGCTAAGTTGTGCATTTGAAAAAATATCCATTAGAAGTACAAGGGACAAGTTTGTAGCAGGGATAGGTTCATTGTTAAACCTATCCTAGACCCATGAACCTACCCAAGGTGTTTAATGAATCAATTTTAGGACAAATGGAAATATATAGATGTGTTCTAGAAATGTGCAAAGTGATTCTGATGATATGAGCTGGAAAATAGTAAAGGTCTAGTGGACTTAGGACGCAAAAAGAGTAGAAGGGTACCTTAATTGGTCAATTGTGTATAAATGGGATAAATGTCAAAATAAGTGCCAAATATTATATCACAAGTGCTTGGACCAGATTTTGGGTACTACAATAATAAGGTTCTTATGGTCTATAATATGATGAAACCAATTTCATGAAAATATTGCGTTAAGAGTTTGATGACTTCTACTTTATCCATTTTCTTAGAATAGGCTTATTCTTTATTATCTCTATTTTAGATTAAATGGTATTATGCATTACTCTCATCCTATTGTTTAGAATGAAATTATTCCCATCTTATTTTCTCACTGGTGATTGAGCTCATAACAAGTTTCCCTCCTATTTTTTGAAAGTGTAATTTGGGACATCATCGCTCTAGTCAAAGTTTGGCACCATACCAAGGATGGGGATTTAAACACATTTAATTTTACCCATGGATTTAATGACTTTAGTATTACGCCCACTAAAGGGTGTGTACATCGAGGGTAGGTTGTGTTATCACGGAGTGAGATTTGAACTTGGTGTCCCTGCATTTCATTCTAAAATCTTGAGACTACCCCATGTAAAAAAATTTCGTACTTTAAAAATAATGGATCGCTTTTGTGTTTTTATTGCTAGGAAATGTTCAGATTGTGTCAAGATATTCTGAGAGTCATATGAGCCAATTTCGACAAATACCCAGATGCCGAAACTCGTTTTATCCTTTCGCCAAGTTTTGTTTCATGGGAAAATTATATTTAATTATTTAAAGCCCCGTTTGAAGTAAATTGTGCTCCGGTTTAACCCTGTTGAAGTTTTGCATGTCAATATTCACATATACCAGTAGGGTTTTCACCAGGAATGGATCCTGGGCTTTGTCTGTGACTTCTGGCAACGTTTTTCATTTTTATTATTTTTTGTGTTTTTCTCTGTGAAATTCCCCTAGGTCAATTCCTTCACCAGTATAGTTTGTTTTCTTTCCTGGAGTATCTGGAGATCATCTACGGCCGCCATGCCAGAAGGAATCAGCCTCAGGAAGTCAGTTCTCTTTAAAAAGATGAAGTCATGCACAAAAAGCCTCTTCTGGGCAAGTCGCATTTTTGGGAATGGATGGATTTAAGCTCAAGGGATTTTGGTCTAAAGCAGCAGAGTGTGGGATTTTGTACCCGCCTCAGCAGGTACTTTTTCCCATGAAGGCAAAGTCACTTAAGTCATGATGGGAAAATTAGAGGCAAGAGTAGGCGGAATTTCTTACCTGCCTTGCAGGTGAAAATTCCCATTATAAAATAAAGAAAAATCACTTAAGGCATTGATGGGAATTTCTTACCTGCCTTGCAGGTAAAAATCCCATTATGAAAGTCAAACAACTTAAGTGGATGATGGGATTTTCGGAGCTGCAGTGCAGGTGAATAATCCCATCAAAATTGACTTTTTAAATATAGAAATCAGCCATGTCAAAAAGTGCGACCCCTTTGGGCATTAAAGAATAACTTTAATTGCATTTATTAATTGTTTTTATTCCTAATTTTGGTGCCCAAGGATGAGGAAAAGTCAACGCATGAATAGAAGTCAAGGAAGACTGGAAGAAGAAGGCTAAAAATAAATAAATTTAATTTATTTAATGCAGCCTCAAAGCATGCTAAAAAGTGCGACCCATTTGGAGGAGAAATAATACTTTTTGAAGTATTTATTAATGGATTTAATTCCTAATTTTGGCGCATGAGGTCAAAGCATGATGTTAAGTGAAAGTAGAGGGCTAAAAATAAATTAAATTAATTTATTTAATGGCAGCCATGAGCATGCAAATTTGGGCGCCCAAGTTGGAGGAATAAACATGTTTGTTTATTAATTAATTGCCAGGAATAACATGGACAATTATTAGAAATAGAATGTTGAGGGTTATATAAGCATGGGCTGCCATAAGTGAAGGTGTAATTAATTCTTTTTGCAAAGGATTGCAGCCCGGACAGTTTTGGCGCCCAAGGAAGGAGGATTTTTGCATTGAAGTTTATTTTCCACTGCTGGGAAGCTTCAAAGTTTGGCGCCTAGGATTGGAGGAGCTTGTTTTAGGCTTGTTAATTATCTGCATATTGGTATATGAGTGCCCAAGTGAAGTTGAAAATATTTATGCTTGCTTGCATGCAAGCAAAGCCTCAAATTTTAGGGCAGGGCTTTATATGCAGATTTTTGTGATAAAAATCAAGTGTTCATGCTCTGGAATCCATCTTTGTCTGAATTAATTGCAGGTATTCATTACAGGTGCTCATATAAGTGAAAGAGAGTGCAAATCAATGTCGTACATCAATATGTCCTCCGAATCAAGAAATTGCCGATCTCGCACCAATTGCAAAGAATTCCGCATAATTAAAAGAAAAAGAGTTGCTCAGACAAAGATTGCTCCAGCCATGGCAAAGTGGGATGAAAGGGTAGCTTCTGCATGAATCATGCATAGCTTCCAGATTTTTCAAGTCAAGATCAGATCATATACTGTGCCAAGCACCTATCACCGATTTAATTGTCGATCCACAAATCGATCCAATCGCAAAGGCTTCCAACAAAAATTCATCCTCTTTCTAATGCAGCCCGTAGAAGAAGTCAATGCATGGAAAATTCCTTCCGTGATCTTGTGCATGTGCTCCCAATCTTCCAATAAGCCTTCATTGAATTTGCATTCACTTGAGTGTTTTCTAATTTTTAATTGCTCATATGCAATTAAAAATAAAAATGATGAGTTATTTACGACAAACATTGCACTGATGCATGTACTGGAGAAGAACTACAAAAGCTTCAAGGATAAGAAGGAAGACAAGTCAAAGGCAATACCTGCAAGCAAATCACAGTCACTTGCTTCCAGATCCAGCCGCTTCCAGATCCAGCTGCTTCCAGATCCAGTTTGGTGAGAATCAAAGGCAAAAGAATCAACTGCATGCAGAATATGAAAAAGAACAAGACTGCAACTTTCCTCTTTCTTCTTCTTTCTCTTATTTCCTCCGACAAAGTAATTGAGCGATCAATTAAATTATAAAACTTAAGTGATGGTTTAAAAGCCATTACTTGAAGAAGTCAATTACTTGGAAATAGGTGGCATACATGCAAAATAGAAGGTTCTATTTCAGTTATAAATCATGCATGTCATGCAAAGAGGAATTCCAGGAGGGAGATTGTCAGTTGTTTCCTTTACAACTTCCACATGTGCCAGTTCACTAAAGGCTTCCTATTTGTAATTTCCCCTCTACATGCTATAAGTAGAGGAAGAACCTACGGGTTAAAGGATCAGAATTTGTAAGCAACATTCTTGTGTTCCAGACTTTGTGTTGAAACCCCGATAGCTATTTGAAGCAAAGGAATAGAAAGGAGCATATTTCTGGAGAACTTTGTGTCAACGGTGCATTTTGTTTCTAACTTTTTGTCTTAGATCTATTCATAAACTTTGTGTTATTCTAGATCTAGATCTGAAAGTTCCTTTGCTTATAATTTGTATGTTAATATCTATCTGTTCTGTCTATGTGCATGCAATCAACTCTGTAATCTATTGATTGGGTTGCACATCTTCCCTCTTTCTTTCTGTTTTTTATTATTTTCTTCTTCATCAGATATTTCCTTTCTTTAACAAGTTGCTTACTTGCTGCAAAACTATACAACTATGGTTCATGAGCTGCATGGTTAAAGTAATACCCACAAATAGATACTAGCATATTTAATTGACAAATCTTACATGGGAGCCTCACCGGTAAATGAGGGAGATTTATCTCATGACTGCCTAGGTTTTCAGCTATGCTAGAAAATCTAGCCAATGTGGAACCCATGTCTTCCCCACCAAAAAGCACCCCATCACTACACCAACACCTCATGAACAAGTTGGCCCCTCCCGCTTGCTTTGTTTTTTTGTTTTCAATACTTGCAAGGGTTGTGTGGCTTAGGTGCACCTCTTTACATGGGAAATACATCCCGCATGTACAGATGTATAGGTGTGTCTCATGGTAATGTGTGTAATGTCCCCAAATGGATACTTTGTAACCCTAGATGGATTGTAGGCAAATCCCAATCCAAAGAGCAAGTTCTAAATAATTTACAAATTTTTTCAATTCAGATATGAGTTTTTAAAGAGAATGGCGACTTTTATGAAGGAATGAAATCAACCAAAACTGAAGTAATTCAACTCAATTCCTTTCCCAATTTGATTAATACTTTTTATAAAGACGAATATGAGAAAAACACCAATTTGGGTCAAAATAAAAGGCTAATTTATTTATTCCAAATCTGCAAGAGAATCCTCGACACCTAGCTGAAAATACAACTTCAGCTCCAAAATTATACAAAATAGCTGATTTGATTTCTAAAAATCAGAAAAAGACCAGCAACTAAATCAGCTCCAAAGTACCATATATCAGCTCCTTAGATGGTCGCTCCACATAGAAATGGCTGGAAATGGAGGGTAAATACAACAACCACCTTCCTCTTTCAAACCCTTGATTGAAATCTATGACTTCAGCCCTCAATACCACTGGAAATTTATTGGAAAACACCAAGTAAACCCTTGATCCGCAATGGAAACCCTGTATGGAAAATCCTCCCACTAGAAGAAGAGTTTTTGTTCCTCTTCTAGATCTCTTAGAGGTTTTCGTCCTCAAGAGAATATCTCTAAGGGTTTTCATCCTTAGAAAATATTTTGTAAAGCCTTCAAGCTTAGACAAAAATCATAATTTTATAAAATAGAAAAGGATGCCTTCTACAAGCAAGTCGACTTGCTTTTATAGATGAACTTGGCCAAATAGCCACCCTCAACTTCCAATCAGCTTTCACCTCCCTCATTTAATGTTTTTTCCACCTTATTTCATCCACCAAAGAGGTCACATTTTCTCCTAGAGGAAAATAATAAATATAAAGTGACTTTTCTTTTTCCTATTTTTACTTTATCACTTTATATTGTTCTTTTCTATTTTTTAATTTGACTTTATCATTAATAAATTAATATAAAGTGCTTATAATATTATTTTATATTGCACTTTTATAATTAATTCATTATGATAAGCTTCCCTTTCTATCACCCTTTAGCTGTCGGGAAACAAAATTGGGCTAAAGGTCTTCGACTGATTATTTTAGGAAGTGGGACATTTCATTGTGCACATATCCGGTGTTGGTGCACCCATGACTTTGCTTGGTACACACACCCCAGTAACTATAATGTTTACTTATAATACATCCTATTTATCTCTTATCAAAGTACTTGTGATATCTATGAAATCAGATTACAAAATAGATAAGTGGTAGATTTTGCCCCCATAACAAATTTAATACTATTATTATTCTGGTTAATGTGAGATATCTTACCTCTACAAACATGAACTATGCCAGAAAAATTCCAAAATTATTGTTTGTCTCAATAAAATTTTAGACAGACAGTGGAGTGGATATTCATACGTACTCGGGCAGTGACATAATTGTAATGCAGAACTGCCAAGACAACCTTTATGACAAGATTTACCTACTGGTGTCCTACATTGGACCTCCATTGAAATTTGAAGACAAATTCAATGCCTTCAACTTCTAAATAGTAGGAGACCAATTTCTTTTGAAGCTCTTGTTAATGGTGAGTACATCAACAACCTGACCCACTTTGATAAATTCTTCGACTTCCATCCTCTCCACCATGAGTTCCTTTTTGAGAACTGCACTGTGATTTCCTCACGGTCCTTTTCAACCTTATGATCTTATTTACCAGAGTGGAAAATTTTCTTGCAAACTTTACCAGGCTCGCAAATTCCTCCTTGAAGTAATATGAAAAGGCGACACAATAGAAGCATCTATTCCCTGCTGATTTTTGTGGCTTTCCAGCTTCCGCATTGACAAAGTTCTGTAGCAAGAGTAGCATGCACAACCATGACTAGAGCAGCTGCTACATTAGTTAAAGGTGCCTTAATGTTTTCCAAACAAAAGCTCACTGTGACCAGGCACCCTGCCATCATCAAATCTTCTGGCGGGCTTCTTGATATTCACTTCAACTGTAGTAGTGAAGAGGCTCCGCTCATCTCTTATGATCAAAACTAAAATCCGAAACAATTTTGGAAATGAAAATTTGCCTTAAAAACTGAAATACTATTTTTGTGAGTCCTGAATAATATCTGCTTTATGGCTCTGATTAAAACTAATAATCAATGCAGCCCAAGCTTGCAGGCGAGCATTCCCAATTTCAAAGACAATCAATCTTCAAACAAGTGTGAAATCGCATAATAATTTCATTCCAAATAATCATCTCCTCATTTCAGTATGTCTTACCTTTGTTTAAAATATAACTAACCCTTACTTTATCACGCATCAATCTAAAAATAACTAGCCTTTTTTTTATCACAAGGCAATCTAAAAGTATGTACTATTTGCTTAATCACAAAGCGATCTAACAATACTTATAACAAATCTATTTGTAGTCAAATTAAACCTTCTCTCTTAACCATGCACCTAAGTAAATTAGAACAAATTCTACTGTCCTTTATTTGCATGGATATTATCTCAAATATTATTTATTCTTTCTGCAAGGATGTCAATCTCATGTTTGAATCTTATATCCGCTCTTCCAGTGAGATGTGTTGGGGGCCCATTACACAGGTGTGTGCAGGATCCACAGGTGAATTCCTGATAATCTTTCAATCTACTCCATGTTTCCCCATGCTCCAATTCATTCAGAAATTGCCTCTAGGTAGTAGAAGAAACATTTCGTTGTCAAAACCTATTGCTTCCACTATCCAAACTCCTCCCCTTTCTCCCCTTCCTCCCCTTTCGCATGTACACGACATCTTCAGAACCCCTTTCCTAACATCTCTGAACTAAGCACAGCAAAAGGAACAAGGAAAGCATAGGGGAAGAGCCAAAGAATAGTATTGCAAATAATGCACTCCCTTGATTCTAAAATTCCAACATTTTGAACTCAATGAACATTTAGATTCACAGCCTACAACCAATGTCAAATTTCAGCTATCTGGCACCATGACTATACCACTAAAACATGAAGCCTAACTACTTTCATTGAATCTTGATGAGGCCAAAGTTCCAAACTGAGGAGCACAAGCTTAGGAAATTCCTTCTCATAATAGTCAATGGGTGTTTTTCCCATCTGACCTCTCTTTACACCCTACTCCTTATTAACTTCACCACAATATCATAATTATTGCAATTTGAACCTGTCATTTGGGAAGCCACCTTTACCAATGATAGTTATAATACGATTAAAACTAGCTAGTTAATAGTTTTCAATGTTACTAGCCTGGGACAAAAGCTATCTTGTAGATGCAATATAGTTTCATAAGCTTATGGTTGAAGTTTAGTGGAGTAGAAAGTTGTCTTTGGTGACTTAAGTTTTTGATTAAAGCATAATGAAGCATATCAGTGTTGAGAAATTACTGAAAATTTGCAAATTATGTACCTTTTGAGCCAAAATCCCAACATGAGGTATATATCAAGCAATTAGGAACATTCTTATTTGCAGAGAACCAATGTTAAGTTGTCCATATCCAAAAGTAACATTTAATCTACGTCTCACTTTTGTAAGTCCATGTACAGGTGAACAACTTTCAGTTCTTGATGGAGTACCAATCGCAGTGAAAGATGAGATAGATTGTTTACCTTACCCCACCACAGGTATTTGCTATCATCCTCTCCCTCAAGGTTATATTCTTTGCAATACAAATTCCATTTTTAACTTGCTCATCGGACATTTAAAACATGAATAATGTGTATATGTGAAGGAGGTACCAAGTGGTTGCACATGAAGCACAAAGTGACAGGAGATGCGACCTGCGTCAAGCGATTACGTGAATGTGGGGCAGTGCTTGTGGGCAAGACAAACATGCATGAGCTGGGAGTTGGAACCAGTGGAATCAATCCTCATTATGGGTGTGCATTAATGAGTAAATTAGTTGGTTCATTAAGCCGATTAGAAGTTTTTTTATTTTATCTTGGTTGGATAGGACTTGGACATTGATTCTAAAATTAAATTTTTGCCAGTTTTGAGCAATTCAAATTGTGAGAAATTCAATATGTTATGCTCATTGATTTTAGAAAACAAGCAGGAGGGTTCATTACTTGAAATCTACAGGGCAACACGAAATCCATATGATGCTGAAAAGATTTCTGGGGCTCTTCTAGTGGATCTGCTGCGGCTGTGTCTGCAGGACTATGCCCTGCTGCACTTGGTGTCGATGGTGGAGGTAAAAGATATTTCTATAGAAATCAACTGACGTATCAAGTGCTTTATTCTATTTTAATTTTGTGCATAAAAAGTTGTCATTTTTGAACCAGAATTAAGTATATTTTGTATCGCGTCTCTACTTTAAGACGTAGTGGTTGATAAAGGTTGAGTATTTGGTATTTTCATGAGTGATTTTTGTTCCTTTTTCAGTCGAGCATTGCAACCTTTTTATTATATATGCAAGTCTTTCCCTCTTGGTGGAGATTAAGTTTTATTGTGCACTATTGCATCTAGACAAGAAGAAAAAAAAAAAGAAAGTTAATGGCAATGAAATGTGACATAAATTTCCTACCACGTGAATCGAAATATGGTTTAGTGTAATGTCCCCAATGGGAGATATTCTAGTTAAAATGGAACCCTGGAAAATTCTGATTTATTACAGCTGGCTGGAAAAGAAGATACTAGGACAACAATGTATATTTTCTTCCACCAAACAAAGATCTGAAATATACCCTAGATAGAGCAGACTGTTATGGGGAAGAAGGGCCACAAAATAACCCAGACTTGAAGAACAAACAAGAAGAGATTCAAACCCAACATGAAAATCTCAAGAAACAATCGGATTCATGGGCACAAATAGTGAAAGGTAGAGACCAAAACACCTCTCCTCTTACCGTTGTGGAGGAAGTTGTGCAGCAAAACTTGTGGAAGAAAGAAACAGGCGAGCAAGAGAGCTCAATCTCAAGGTAAGAGGGCTGCCCACACCTCCTCCTTTTGCCATTGCTTTTGATTTCATCACAAATAAGTTGGGGTTGTCGGAAGTGCAAATTGGTTGTCGGAAGTGCAAATTGATAGGGCATGGCTTGGTCTTGATTCTACCCTCTTCCTTCGCTTCAAATCAGCAGATGACAAGCTTCGGGCTCTTAGAGCTAAACGGAGACTATTCTCACTCCTGGATAAAATCTTCCTTGATGAAGATCTCACTAGAGCCCAGTGGGCAGAACTCAAACAGTCCCGAGAGTTAGTCATGGCAGCCAGGAAGGCTGGTAAATGGGCGGTGATTCAAAACCTCAGACCAGTGATTCGAGACACTTTCCCTCCTGGTTGGGCTCCCGGTTGACGGTCCTGCTGGGAGTGGCGTTATAACAGGGGCATTTCCATGTCATGTTGGATTGGAAAATAGGTCTTACTGGTCCTAGCCTGGTCTTCTACAGGATGCAGTGGGTTATTCAGACTCTTAGTTACTGGGCATCGGGGCTTCGCGAAGTTACTTCCAGCCACCTTGTTTGTGTGGTGATGGTGTTGGGGTGTTGCTCCCTCTTCTGCTCACCCCCCACCGTTATCCTTTTCTCCTTTCTGGGTTCTCTACACTTGTTGCTTCCTTCTCCTCTTCTCCATCTCTTTTTGTATTTCGGGCGACCCGTTTGGGTCCTCTCGCTGTGTTCTTTTTGCTTTGTACTCTACAGTCCCATTGACCTACTTTTGTGGTCATTTGTCGGACATTAATATTATTATCTTATCTTATCTTATCTTATCTAAATGTCTAGATCTTATGCCAAAATTATTTATAATAATTTATGAATGCAAAAAAAGCAAAATACTGAATTTTAAGGACCAAAACAAGAGCTGAAATTTATTTTATGTCTGTAGAAGGACAACTTACAAAATGGCCGGAAAGAAGTGATCCCAAGCCCAAATTCATTGAAACAAAGCAAACTGAATATGGCCTCTAAAATTATGATAAACAAATGGTGTTGAGATCCGGAACAACATTTGTGCCCTAGAATGCACCAAACTTCACCTACGAAGGGGTCATACCCGAAAAGGGCTGGAAATTGAGGTAGAAACCCTCAATAACGACCTTGCCTTCAAACCTATTTGAAAAGTGCCGTAATTTTGCAATACCGATACTTGTATCACTGCTGGAATCTGAAAACACTCTTTAAAGTTCAAAAGAAACTCTTGAAATGAAGGATCACAAAGGATGAAGAGTTTTCGTTTTTCAACGTTAGCAACAGAGGGTTTCGTCCTCTAATGTAGCCACACCAAAGGGTTTCATCCTTTAGTGAAGGAATGGAAGAGCAAACAACCCAATCCAAGCAATTGATATCAAAAATAGTTAAGAGATGATCTCTTCCAAGTGTGGTGAGCTGCTTTTATGCTTGGAAGGGCACAAATATCAACACAAGAGGCCCAAATGGTTCGCCCCACTTTGGAAGGAATTAATATTTTTTTAATATTTTATTTCCCCCTTTTCTCCTTCATATGGTTCGCTTTTTCTCCTTGGGAAATAAAATAAAATAAACACTTTATTTATTTTATGCTAATAAAATAATTAAAGTGATTATAAGAAAAATTAATATGCACTAAAATTAGATTATTAGGATTAGTTTCCATTATTCTCCATCCCTCACCCATTGGGAAACAATAATAGGCTAAGGGTCTTAAACTGTTAGTTTTGAGAAGGGGATATTACAATCCTCCCTTCCCAAATTTGCTTGCCCTCAAGCAATTGTAAACTTGGATGCCCCAAAATTTCGGCACCTTCCCACGTAGCATCCTCAAGGGGTAAATCTTTCCAACAGACCAAGTATACTCTTATAATCTTGTTCCTCAACTTCTTTCCATGAACATTTACTATGGCTTATGGTTCCAAAGTCAACTTGCTCTCAACATCCAAAGGGGGCAGCTCAATAGGAGTGATGTACTGACCTACTACCTTTTTGAGGCATTACAAATGATAGACATTGTGAATTTTACTATGTGCCCATAGCTTTAGCTCATAAGCAACTTCTCCCACCTTTCTCGTGACTTTGTAGGGACCATAAAACCTTGGTTTTAGCTTTTCAGCTCCATTCTTTTGAGAGAGAACTGTCAATAGTGATGCAACCTCAAAAAGACCATATCTCCTACCTCAAATGTCCTCTCAACTCTATGCTGATTTGCATACAACTTTTGTTGATTTTGTGCATGTTGTAGGTTATCTTTGAGTGCCTTCATGATATCTTTGCTTTGCTGTACCAAATCCTTAGCTCCTGGAACTCTACTATTGGGAATAACCATATCAACAAAAGAAAAAACATCATAACCATACAAGGCTTTGAAAGGTGTCATACCGATAGACATGTGATAGGAAGTATTGTAACAAAACTCCCCCAAATATAACCACTTGATCCAAGCTGATTGCTGCCCTATTACAAAGCTCCTTAGGTACCCTTCTATCCACTTGTTGACAATTTTAGTTTGCCCATCTGTTTGGGGATGGTAGCTTGTGCTAGGAGTCAACTTTGTACTGAAGAGATGAAAGAGTTCTTGCCAAAAGGAACTCATAAATCTGCTGTCCCTATCACTCACAATGTTCTTTGGCAGCCCATGAAGTCTGAAAACTTCCTTAAAAAAATTCCATGCCACTAATCCATCATACTTAGTGGGAAGAGGAAAAAATGGGCATACTTAGTGAGTCTATCACCACAACATAAATACAACTCTTACCTTGCATCGTGGGAAGTCCAGTAATGAAATCCATAGAAATACTCTCCCATTTTTGATTTGGGATAGGAAAAGGCTGCAAAAGACCTATTGGAAATTCATGTTCCCCTTTACTTTGTTGGCACGTGAGGCACTCTTGGATGTGTTGAAGAACTTCCCCTTGAGCCTTTTCGAACAATTTTTCACCTAATTTGTTTGTATGTCCCGGATGACCAGCCAAAGGAGAGTCATGCATAGCTTCCAAAATTTTATGTTTTACCTTGGATTCCGGAATCAAATAGACTCTATTTTTGTAGAGTATGATACTATTCACTACCTTGTATCTTTCATCTTCAATTTCTCCTTCTAGGACAACACTAGCAAACTGATTTTTGCATATTTAGTTGTTATAACAGCCCTCCAATCTGCTGTAATTTCTGTCATATAACAACAATATGGTTTCTTGACAATGCATCAGCTACTATGTTATTTTCCCTTTAACATACTCAATATCAAAGTCAAATGCTTGGATTTTGCTTACCCATTTCTATGTTGCCTTTCATTCAAATCAGTTTGGTTGAGAAAATACCTCAAGCTATTGTGATCCGTCTTCACCACAAATCTGCCACAAACTAAGTATTGTCGGAATTTCACCAAGGCATGCATGATTGCCAACATTTCCTTATCATAAATAGAGTACCTACGCTCAACATCTTTGAGTTTTCTACTCTCATATGCAATTGGATGCTTATTATGCATCAAAACAACCCCAATACCTTCTTGGATGCATCACATTCAACAACAAAAGGAATAGAGAAATCTAGAACAACAAGAACATGAACTCATTACTTTTGAGTTTGTCAAATGCTAGTTGGGGTGAAAGGAACTCATTACTGCAAGTTTGAAAACCCTTTGAGTTTGTCAAATGCTCCCCTTAGTTGAGTCAAAGTGGAGGAGGCCAATCCAAGACTTAATTTTTGAAAGCTCCCTTCTTGGGCATTGATGACATGTCCAACGTACAAAATTTCCTTCATTCCAAACTCACATTTGGATATTTTTGCAAAAAAATTGTTGTTCCAAAATGTCCAGCACCATATCCAAATGCTTCAAGTGCTCCTCCCATGATTTACTATAAATCAGAATGTCATCAAAGAATACCAATACAAATTTCCTCAAATGCTCCCTAAAAACATGATTCATACATGATTGAAATGTAGTCGGGCATTGGTTAACCCAAAAGGCATTACTAGGAATTCAAAATGACCAAAATGACACCTAAAGGCTGTCTTGTGGACATCCTCTTCTCTTACGGATTTGATGATACCGGATCTCAAATCAATCTTGGAAAAGAACACTGCTCCATGCAACTCATCAATCCTTGGTATGGGGTACCTATTTTTGATTGTCTTCTTGTTCAACAACCTGTAATCAACACACATCCTCAAGGTCCCATCCTTCTTCTTCACAAGAACAACGAAGAAGCGAAAGGACTAGAACTTGGCCTTATGAGACCCATTTCTAGCAACTCCTTGATTACTCTTTCTATTTCTTCCTTGAAGGCCCTTGGATGGTGGTAAGGAGAAGATATTACCGGAGTGGAACCCGGTTCTAACTCAATAATATGCTGAAAACCTCTATCCGGTGGCAGCTCATGAGGTAAATCATTGAACACCTTAGCATGCTTGTCCAAAATAGGTTGAATATCAACATGATAGGACTGTTGTGATGAAAAAGAGGTTGTATTTCTTACCAAACAATGTGCAGCCCATGCAATCTGCCCTCTTTTGAAAGATCTTTCCATACTCTTGGCTGTCACAACTTGGGAGCACCATTCCTCATGCCTTGTAGTACAACTTCCTTGTCTTGCACCTTGAATTTTAACTCCATGGTTTGATAATTTTGAGTGAATCTCACCCAAAGATTGCAGCCATTGTACTCCAAGTACCACATCCGTTTCACCAATGCCAATGACATAGAAATCATCTCTTACCTTGTGTCTCCATAAAGTGAGCTCAAGTTGTGGAATCTTCTTCGTGCATGAGAGTGAGAATCCATCCGCTACGGTTATGTTGAAGCCTTGGAAGTCTTCCATCGTCAATCCCATCCTAGTGACCAAGCTTTTGTCAATGAAGTTGTGGGTAGCCCCACTATCTATCAATACGGTGACTCTTTGACCATGTAGGACACCTCAAACTCGAAATGCATAGTATCTAGGAGCTCCGGATAAGGTAGCAAGTGTGCCATCCGTGAGAACCACTTCTTCCTTCGCTTGTTCTTTGGCTTCTTTCGGATCAGCACTTTCTTCTTCTTCTTCCTCGTCTGAAATCACTTCAATGTAATGGGCTGCCCCTTTGCCAAGGCAACAATGTCCGGGTGTCCATGGATCCTTGCAGCTGAAGCATAATTTTTTCCTTCTTAGCTCGTTTTTGCCTCTATCTCCTTGCTGTTTTTTTGCAACCCTCTTGGATCTGAATTCCATTGATTTGACTTACCCTGCTGTCCAAAAGTTGTTGTTTTTGCTCCCCACTTAGAGTTGTCTTTGGCTGTCCAAATGATCCCTTTTGCTGCCCAAAAGGTGCAGTCCTATGCTGTCCAAAAGGCACAGTCCTAGGCTGTCCAAAAGGCATATTTTTTTGTTTTTTGGGACTGAAGTTTCAAGATCCAAAGATTTTTGATAGCTTCTTGTAGAGAGGAAGGGCTGAAAGCCTTCACTAGGCCTCTAAGTGGTTCCGCTAGGCCTTCAATGAACAACACCACAAGCCTTCGTTCACTCACATCGGAACCATCACTGCAAGCCTCTGAAATTCAAAAATATATTTATCCACTAATCCTTCTTGTTTGAGTTGAGCCAACTCCTTGAAGTGGTCTTTGGATCTATTCTATCAAACCTCTCTGTTAGACATTGGTTGAATTCTTCAATTGTTATGATAGATCCATGCCCTTGGGTGATCAACCCATGGTACCACCATTCATGTGCTACCCCTTCCAAATGCAAAGTGGCAAATTTGAGGGCTTCTTCTCATACATGGGATTCAAAGACAAGTATGTGTCTAACTTTTGCAACCATGATCTTGCTGAACACTTATCGGATCCATCATAAGAAGGAAGAGTTACCTTTCCCAAATCTCTGTTGTATATCTCTTCGTGGCTGCTCCTGTTGAAATCTTCTATTCTTTCTGGTGCCCTTACTATTCTTCAACTGGCAAAAATCTTTGAAAGACAACATATCTCGCACCTGTCTATATTCTTCACCCCATGCCTCGAGGTCCACCGTGTTACTTGGTGAATCCAACTCAACTAGAGATTCTTTTCTTTGAAGGAATTTGGCTCTAAATGTTTGAGGAGGAGGTCCTTCTTTCTGGAGGAGCTTCACCATTATTTGCTGCTCCTTGGTTGGCTGATTTGGCATTGGGACCATGGAAAGCCTTAGCCAAGTCTTGATAGACCCAATGCCATTTCCCTTTAGGTTCCTTAAAGCATGCTAAAATCACTTGGTGTGAGAAATCTCGAAAGACAACATATCTCACACCCTGTAGCTAAGGGCTGTATATTCTTCACCCCATGCCTCTAGGTCCTCCGTGTCACTTGGTGGATCTAACTCAACTAGAGATTCTTCTCTTTGAAGGAATTTGGCTCTGAATATTTGAGGAGGTCCTTGCTTGACCGGAAGAGCTTCCTTCACCATTATTTGCTGCTCCTTGGTTGGCTGATTTGTTTGCATTGGGACCATGGAAAGCCTTAGCCAAGTCCATGATAGATCCTGTCAATGCATCACACATTTCCCTTTGAGATTCCCTCAAAGCATGCTGAAGAGATTGTTGCAAGGACTGCTGCAAATCTCTCGACTCCGTGTGATTACTTCTTGCAGAAAACTCATGTCATCCGTAGGAGGAGCTCTTTGCTCTAGATCATCCATGGTTTCTTTCCTTGGAGTCTGATTTCTTCTCTTGATAAACCTGAGCTTGTTTCTCCTTGTGCATCAAGATTTGATTTCCTTTCACAGGCTGGCAAGAATCACCGCTTTGATACCACTGTAATGTCCCCAATGGGAGATATTCTAACCAAAAGGGAACACTGGAAAATTCTGATTTATTACAGCAGGCTGGAAATGAAGATATTAGGACAACAATGTATATTTTCTTCCACAAAACAGAGATCTGAAATAAACCCTAGGTAGAGCAAACTGTTATGGAGAAAAGAGCCACAAAATACCTCAAATCTGATCTCAAAATGTCCAAATCTTATGCCAAAAATATTTATAATAATTTATGAATGCAAAAACACCAAAATACTGAATTTTAGGGACCAAAACAAGAGCTGGAAATTTATTTTATGTCTGCAAAAGGACAACTTACAAAAATGGCCGGAAAGAAGTGATCCCAAGCCCAAATTCACTGAAACAAAGCTGAATATGGCCTCCAAAATTATGATAAAGCAAATGGTGTTGAGATCTGGAACAACTATGCCCTAGAATGCACCAAACTTCACCCACAAAGGGGTTGCTACCATAGAAAAGGGCTGGAAATGGAGGTAGAAATCCTCAATAACAACCTTGCCTTCAAACCCTAGCTGAAAGTGCTGTAATTCTGCAATACTGAGACTCAAATCACTGCTGGAAATCTGAAAACACTCTTTAAAGCTCAATAGAAACCCTTGAAATGGAGGATCTTCACAAAGGATGAAGAGTTTTCGTTCTTCACCTTAGCAAGAGAGGGTTTTCGTCCTCTAATGCAACCACCCAAAGGGTTTTCGTCCTTTAGTGGAGGAATGGAAGAGCAACAACCCAAAACCAAGCAATTGATATAAAAAATAGCTAATAGATGATCTCCCAAGTGTGGCGACTTGTTTTTATGCTTGGAAGGGGCACAAATCTCAACACAAGAGGCCCAAATGGTTCACCCCACTTTGGAAGGAATTACTTTATATTTAATATTTTATTTCCCCCTTTTCTCCTTCATATGGTTCGCTTTTTCTCCTTGGGAATAAAATAAAATAAAGTGTTTATTTACTTTATTATTTTATGTTAATAAAATAATTAAAGTGCTTATAATAAAAATTACTATGCACTAAAATTAGATTATTAGGATTAGTTTCCCTTATTCTCCACCCCTTAGCCATCGGGAAACCAATAATAGGCTAAGGGTCTTCAAACCTGTTAGTTTTGAGAAGGGGATATTACATTCAGTTCCTATTGACTCAAAAGAAGATTACATTCCTTGCAATTAAAAACCAAATATAGATGCTTCAAAATCTATTTAACTCCAATATGAAGAAATGGTACTAACTTAAGCTAGGGTCAGGGTAAGATGTTATCAAAAGCTGGATTATATACAAGTGAAGAAAGTTTTTGTTTGGTGCAAAGTTTTTTGTTTGGTGCTAAGTTTTACTTTTTTGTTTGGTTTTAAGTTTTAATGTAATACCGACTCCTAATTGATCTACTTAAGATCTTTGTAATGATAACCTTTGCGGTACATAATGCAGGTTGCTTGAAAGTGATCTTTCTCTTAAAATACAGATTAAGTTGCTTGGACAATTTGTCAATTAAAATGATAATCTTGAAATAACAGCAAATATGATACCAGTGATCACCTGCTGTGTTTATGGGTACAAAACAAAAACTGCCATGGTATAGTTATGTCAAGATATTATCATGATTAGTAGAAATTTAAATGAAAGCTGTATTGGTATTCCTACATGGCCAAAAAGGCTAACCTCACCGGAACATTAATCAAAATGTAAGATACAGTTAGTGGGGAAGTCCTGAAAGCATCTACATAAAGCTAATCTTTCTAAAAGATAAATCTGCTGATCAAACAATATCACAAGAAGCAAACTAACCTAATGTGTCTAGTCCAGGCCAAGGAAAGGGATGCTGTACATTTTTCTCCCTTTTAATACAATTTTTTAATTTATTAAAATAATTTGTTTCATTTATGAATAGTAGAACAAGAGAGGATAAACAATCACATCCAATGACACAAAGGAGAAAATATTTCAAATAAAACACTAGAATTTGACATAATTGATATGAGTATGATACTAAGAAATAATTTATACAATGGATAAAGGAAAAATTGGATTTTGTAAAGAGAAAAATGTTGTCTTTTGTCAGTTTCTTGGTTTTGGAAAAAAATTCAACAACTCTAAAATAAAATTTTGCAAGCCAGTATATTGCTTTCCAAGTTCTGTTTTGGCAAATGTTGTATATCTCTCTGACAGAAATAAAAACATTGTGTATAGCACACAATTTTTTAGTTTTCTAGTTGGCCATTTTAGTAATCTGGTTGTGTTTTTAATTTGATTCTATCCTAATATAAGAGGGTCTCTTTCTGCCTAAACCATATATAACTGGCCCACTTTCAGGATCCGTGCGAATGCCGGCAGGATTGTGTGGTGTAGTTGGTTTTAAGCCCACTTATGGACGCATACCTCACTCAGGGTAAGTTAATTTGTTGATGAGCTACCTTTAAATTCTAGGTTTACTTTGCAGTTTATTATTAAGAAGAAAATCATATGCTGGAAATGCCATCAAGTGCTTGAACATGCTAATTTTAATTTTTTATGCCATAGAGTGCTTCCGTTAAATTGGACTGTTGGAATGATTGGTGTGCTGGCCGGAACAGTGGAAGATGCACTCATTACGTTAGTACTTAACTGTTCTATGCATATACTGTCTCTTTTACTCACATTAAACACATTGTATTTTGTGTAAGTGTAACTAAGGGTGATTTTAATATCTTTCCAGATATGCAGCAATCCTCGGAAATCTTCCAACTAATTGGCGGTTTCATTGCCAGTAAGTCTACCTCAAATAGAAAGAAGTGCACTTTTTTGTGTATATCTAATCAACGTTTACTATATTTGTCAGTTTTATGATTGTGTTCACCAATTCTCTGAAAAAAGAAATAAAACAAATAAATGGAGTTTCATAATGCAATTGCAATGTTAGAATAATATGCTAATATGAAACATATAACACGTAGTGTTATGTTTGGCTTAGAATCTATATAATAGTTTGTTTTGCTATTGTTTGAAGTTTGAAGGTTACGGATGAAGCTTATTCAGGCTTTTGGTTCAAAGGTTGTTATGCCTATCTTCTTAGATTGTACCGTGTGTATGAGCTCTTTATATGGCTCAATTTCTAATGAAGGAGTATGGCTTGAAGCTCTCAATTAAACTTTTATGGTATCAAAGCTATTGTTTTGTAGCTTGGGAGCAAGCTTGTTAGGAGGTCTGGTAAGGGAGGAGCGTGGTGAATAGGTGCACCTGTGAAGATCGAATAGTAAAACTAGTTTTATTTTGTGGCATACATTGTGTGTATGAAGGAAAGTAGTGCTCTGGTCTGCCGAAGACTGCATTAGGGCAGCCATATACCAAAAAACAATTTAAGAAGAAGAGCTTCATTTGTTTTTTGCTGTTTATTGTTTACCTTCAGCTCCATTGCCTTGTAAATGCGTAGCATATTGGAGGAGGACGTGGCATTCAGGTTGGATTTGCTTATTGCTGTTCTAAAATGTGAATAATTGAATAGAAGTCCATGTAAAGCTGTGCAAGACATCACTCTGAAGAAGCATGGTCAGGTAGAAAGCTTGATGTAAGTGATTTCTGCATTTTTGGTCAGTATTGCTTTAACATTAATTCCTAAAGGAAAAGGAGTGGTTTAGACGCTTAAAGTAAAAACACATGTTTGTGGGATATAGTGAGCAATCCAAAGCATATAGATTACTAAATATCTCTACAAATAAGGTTGTTATAAGTAGAGACGTGAAAATAGATGAGAAAGTTCCATATTTCTCAAAAGATGGTACACCTACTGATACTAGTAATATTTGGATTCCTACTGATGATTATGAATCAAGTGCTAGTCCTAAAGTGGAATAGGACTTAAAAAGACCCACACTAGAAAAGTCTAGCTCGATGGAAGGATCTAGTGAAACAAACAGTGATTCAACTAGTTAGCTAAAAAGACCAAAGTGGTACTATAGAACACTGCAAGATGTCCGACAAGATGAGCTTCCAACATCATTGGAAGGAAGATCTATGAGATCGGGGAAACAAGCAGTGCAAAGCAATGAACAAGTAAATTTTGCTTTAAATTCAGTTGTTTCACAGATATTTGAGCCACATACTTATGCAGAAAGCGAAGGGCAAGCCAAAATGGGAATCTGCCATGCAGGTAGAGTATGATGCTTTGATGAGAAATGAAACTTGGGTTTTGTCAGAATTACCCCCAGGTAAGAAATCCATTGGTTGTAAATGGATTTACAAAGTGAAAAGTAAGTCGATGGTTCCTTAGACAAGTATAAAGCCCGTCTTGTTGCTAAGGGATATGCATAGGAAGGAGTGGATTATGAAGAAACTTTTGCTCCTACAGTAAAAATGGTAACATTTAGGATGGTTATTGCTATCGCTGCTCATTTTGGTTGACAAATATATCAGATGGATGTCAAGAGTGCTTCTTTAAATGGAGGCGAGAGGAGGAAGTATACATGACACAACCACATGGATTTAACATTCTGGAAAGAGCATCCGGTTATAGGTTAGTAAAGTCCGTGTATGGACTCAAGCAGACTCCTCAAGCCTGGTATTTTAAAATTGATAAATATCTTAGAGAGTTTGGTTTTAAAATAAGTGATGTAGAATTGCTCTCTATGTCAAATTGATTGGTGATGACATTGTGGTTCTAGTTGTTTATGTTGATGATCTTGTCATCATTGAAAGCGGTATTGATTTGATTAAATAGGTGAAAGCCGACATCTATTACGCATTTGAAATGACCTGACTTAGGAATTCTTCAATATTGCCTAGATGCGATTCTTTGCGGTGTTATAATTTTGGCTATATTATTTTCATATCTTAGACAAAATATGCCAAATCTTTGTTATAAAACCTTAGAATGTCTGATTGTAATTCAGTAGCCACACCTATGGAAGTTGGGACAAAACTCTCAACCAACATTGATTCATCACTAGTCAATGAAACAATGTATTGACAATTAGTAGGTAGTTTGATTTATCTTACTACTACTAGAGCAAATTTGTATTTTCACGTATCTTTCATGTTTTATGTCAAAACTACATGAAGAACATTGGCAAGCTACAAAAACGGTTTCTCGAGATATGTCAAAGGAACTCTTGACTTTGACATTCTATATAAACAAATTGTTGATTTTGAGCTAACAGGTATATTGATTCAGATTGGGTAGGATCAGTTGATTCAAGTAAGTCTACAACATGTTATATTTTCACTCTTGGTTCAAGAGCGTTCTTATGGTAGATCAAGCTTCAAAGTACAATAGCATTATCTTCCACTTTGAAGCTGAATACAAAGTAGCTGTTAGTGCAGGCACATAGTTGATGCGGATTCAATCAGTATTAAAAGATAACTAGCTTGAATCATCAAGACCCACACCTATCTTCTGTGACAACCACAGCGTTTTAAAAATGGTGAAGAATCCAAAATTTCACTCACGAACAAAGCACATTGAGGTTCATCACCATTACATTTGACAGTTGGTTAGTAATGAAGACATGTCTTTATTATTGTCCTACATCTGAGCAACCAGCTGATATAATGACTAAACCTCTCAGTAAAGATAAATTTGTAAAATTTAGAGATAAACTTGGAGTTGTTTCCGGTTTAGTCATTAAGGGAGGGTGTTAGAATAATTTGCTAATGTGAAACATATAACACGTAGTGTTATATTTGGCTTAGATAATAGTTTGTTTTGCTATTGTTTGAAGGTTACGGATGAAGCTTATTTAGGCTTTCCTTTCAAATGTTGTTGTGCCCATCTTCCTAGATTGTTGCGTGTCGATGAGCTATTTAGATGGTTCAAATTCTAATGGAGTATGGCTTGAACCTCTCAATTAAACTTTTATGTAAAACAAATTTGCAATGTATAGAGGTTGAATACTTGTAAATTCATTTTTATATGGAGTGCGTTCTTTGTATGAAATACTGTAGATGTCTCTAAAATTATCTTCCTAAACTATTTATAAGAATGCACATCAAGGGATTTGTGAACAACAATAAAGTAACAATTAAAGCAAAAGTGTGCAATAGTAATATTGCATGTTGAAAGATCCCCTTTAATGGGAGATAATTTTCTGATATTTTCCAATAAAATACCCTAACAATGCATAACTAGAAAACACTTAAAAACTGAATTTGAGTGCAGATCTGTATTTTATTCCAGAAAATGCGACTAGGGTAGGAATAGAAAATTGGTATTTTCAATCACACAAAATCACCTTAACCCTTTCTGATGCCTCTTTTGTAATTGACTGAAATTTAGCAAGCAAAATGATAGTTTTCAGGCCACAAAATACTGAATCTTTATAAGATAAATTTCAGATCTGACCTGTTTATTACAGCAGCTAGAAAACAGTCTGAAACCTTCCACAAAGTGCTGGAAATTATGTAGAAAAATATGCCTAATAGTTCCCACAGACAGCAGCTCCAAAACAGCACTTTTAATCTCGCTAAAACTTGCAAATAAACCCCAAAAGAGGTCGCTCCAGCCAGAATAGATCAAGCAAAATACTCAGAAATATTCCTGAGTCTTCATACAACTTGGGAATGAGAAAAAGGAAGAGTTTTCGTTCCTCCCTTGAGTTTCCTAGAGGGTTTTCGTCCCCTAAAAATTCCTGTAGCTTGTGACAGCTCCAATTATGCAAAAGCATGAATAGTAATGATTATCCAATGCCATGCCCAAGTCGCCCCTCTCCTTTTTATAGGAAAAATATTATAAAATCACCTTTCCATCTTCCAATGAGAAGAGAGTGCCAAAGTGCCCTAAAAGCATGCCCATACCAAGTCACTTTTCTCCCTTGGGCAAATAAACATTACATAATATTTTTATTATTTTCCTAATGTCTATTTTGCCCACCATGTCAAGTCGCACTTTTAGCCTAGAGTGAAATAAAATCACTTTGGCCACTTAAAAGTTACTTTATTAAGTCATAATAATATTATTATAAGTGCTTTATAATAATTATTTTTAAATTGGCACTTTATAATAATTTTATGACTTAAGTCACCCTTAATCTCCTCCTTTGGCCGTCGGGTAGACTAAATGGGCCAAAGGTCTTCGACCAACAACTATCCAATCTTTGTGACAATTCATGAAGCCTTTCAAGTTTGAAAAACTAACATGGTCTACCTTAATAGATGTGATTTATGTGCGCATGTGTGCTAGATTTATGAACAAGTGAGGCTGACGCATGTGAGTCTTATTTTTATAATCTGCATAAGGAGATGAGAGATGTCAAAAATTTGCCATTTTGGAAAGGGTCCAGGGAAGATGTAGCAGCAAAAACTTGCATGTGCCATAACTTTCATTCTGTGGCTCCGTTTCAGGTGTCGTTTTCTCTAAAAGTGCATATTTTCTCAAGCTCTACGCATTGATGGCAATATTTTTCTTATTTTCATAAAATCCATTTTTGCACCTTTTTCGACCAAGCAACTTCTTGCAATCTTCTGAAATAATCATGAGCTTTGATCACCTGTAGATATATTAGTAATGAAATCAATGAAATGTGATATTATCTCTCTTTTGAAATGTGAATTTATCTTTTGTTTTTATATATTTAATAAAAATGTATATTTCTCATAGTCGAATTTAATCGCTGATTTTTTTACCGGCGAATTTTTCACGAATTTAATCATCGGCGAATTCGAACACGAATTCGAATGCGGCAACTTTGTTTGATTAGATCTGAATTTACTATGTTAATCGCAAAACCTCTTGAGAAAATGCTCTCTTGCTTTAGAATCCAATGAATAAAGGGTTTATGAAAATTTCTATATGGTATGGTATATCATTGTATTCTATAATGATAACATGGCAGCGATAAGTTGATTAATAACATAATAACATTTGAGAACATTGATCAAGATTGGAAATGTTGATTGTTTAATAGTTTTAAATAGCCACATACGTAAGACAACATAGAAAAGGTTTCTAGCTACGTATAGTATACAATTTTAGCTATTCATCTTACTAGATCCTTTATGTTGTGATTTCTGATCTTGGATGCTAGTGTTTTTGTTTAGATTCTGAATGCTTTTGGCTAAAAGTACTTTGTTGTATGCATTTGAAAAGTTGTGCTATTGTTAGGTTTGCCAACACCATAACCAAATCATCCTTTCAAGCAAAGTAGTCTAATTATTCACCGTAGAACTTGAAAAGAGTTGGAGATAGAGAACATTCTTTTCTAATGATAATATTTACATTAATGTATTTGGCGTATCCTTTAGTTTTCATTTTTCCAACAACTTGTATATAATGACAACTATTTTGTAATATTGTTATATACATGGTTCTTCAATTATTTCTAATATTTGTTGTTAGTAGTGTTCAAAGTGATTTTGAAGACCATAAGACTTACAAAGATGTCTATTCGTCACCTATCCATTGGCAATGCCAAGTTTTGCTTTGTTTCCTTGCTTAGACGAATGCTTACATTTTAAACTCAATAAACACATCTTTCTATCTCTCTCTTGACTTGCTCATCTGTACACCGCCTGTCATTCATCTAGGAAATATTAACTAAACAAACCGGTAATTCAACCCCAGGCATCATTCCCGAGCTTCACTTTCATCTCACTATCTCGCCTAGGCAAAAACGTACGCATTTTAGTCCATAGTGGGCTACTAATCTGGCTGACCTATACGGTCTTGCCCTTTTATCTAACAACCTTGTTTTCAATTTGATTATCTTATATGTGTCGTTTCATCTTCCTAGGGTCAGCCTTAGCATGACATTTCACCTATGGAAGCTTATATAAGCAAGTCAATATCACTTCATAACTCACCTGGCACTTTCATAAGCTCCTATTGCAAATATCAACACAAAAACACTCAAGGCTCTCCTAAATCTTCCTAAATCAGTTGCACATCATTTAGAGCAGCCACTACATCAAGTCTAAAGCACTCAACCAGGTCAAAGAGTCTAGCTTCCTCCATTTCCAAACATGCAAAGGTCCTAGAGCCATGTCTTAGCAAGAGAAAAGTCACTCCAAGCATTGTCAAAAGTCTTTAAGGGAGTTGAAGCACACCACATCACACTACTACCGTGTTGGGTACATTCTCTATTCTATAGTTAGCTTGCGTTATCTTTGTGTCAAGAGATATGAGGGAACACATAGGGGTTTGGCTTAGATTGCTTTCACATCTACACAAAACATTATGATAACTACATGAGGCTTGCTCTCGCTTGAGGAGATGGAGTTTATCACTTGGATTGGCTCAACAAGGGTTGACTGCCAAGGGTGGTCAGCGTCACCCACACACCGATTTCTCCTTTTTCTATCAAATGTTTTGATGAAGGGTATTGCGGATATCTAGGGTATCCATTTGTTGCATGTCATTACATTTGTCTTTGAAGTTGTGTAAGCTAGAGTGACATACAACGACAAAGATTTTCAAACAAAGGAAGGGCACATAAAGTTACAATCACTCATTGCGAAGCGGAGTTCTAGACCGCACAAAAGAAACCGGGAATGTATAGAACTTGTCAAGATTGTATAATAGTTGTATGGTCTGCACTAGAGTAGTTTCAACTACAATATAAAAATGAAGCATCTTCAAGTTCAAAATAGTTTATTCACTCAATCTGCACATCCAAATCTCCTTTTTTCCACTCTGTATAGCTAAGTCTTCATCTCCTCTTGTGTTTTTGAGCTATTGTTGTATCGTTTATCATTGTTGCAAGTATTAATGTGTTATTCGATTATGCATGGTTAATTGTAAATTAATTAATTTAGAATAACCCTGTAACAAACCCTTACATCCTATATATTTGTCCATTGTATCTCTCATATCTATTTCTAGGGTGTAAACATTTGGTGATCCGACTCTTGATCTAATCTAGCACTTTGTTCAAACCCTAGTCGACCTAGGGTTTCTCCTTCTCTTCAGTGCGTGATCCTCTTATTGGCTCTAGGCTGTCTTTTTGTGTGTCATCAGGATTAATCCTCAACTCTTTTATAATTTTTTATCTCAAGCCTAAGGGTTCCGCTTGCCCTTGCCCTACTACGAGCTATTATTCCTTTAACTAGGTCCATGCTCGTCCATGCTCCCACTTGGTGTAAGAGAGGGAACCCCTATGCTGATTCTACTTGTGTTGATATACAATCGACACTATGATCTCTAATATTTGTAAGCGCACATTCCCTTTGCCGATATCTTTGCTCATTTTGTCTTCATTGTTTTCATTGACCATGTCAAGGCGCAAATTCCCATAACTAATCGATAATTGTGGCACTGCACAAAGATGAGGCACAACATTTTGCACCTTTTTGCAAGCAAATATTAATAATATTGATGTTCTTCTTTATGCGCTTGGGACCAACTTAAGCATACTATAGTATCCTCAACGATATATCCTATTCTCACATCATTCACTGTGCATACATCTAGTATTCCTACATCTACGATGATTATTTCATCGGGGGCACCTAATAGTCCACCTCACAATTTGCCATGGCTACTCTTATGACCACTAATATTCTTGTCAACGAGCAACAATAGTACCCTTTGAATTTGATCATGATGATTAGTACTCTTGGCTAACATGGGAATGTCTCCAAGGTGTGGGACCTTGCTCCTTGAGACAGACCTCCAGAGAAGGTTGGTTCCTTCTATCCTAGCTCACTACAAAACTAACCTAAACAACTTCAAAATGCAACTACCTAAATCTAATCTAAAATTTACCAGGATCCATGGGAGAGAGAGAGAGAAAATGCTGCAAAATGAAGGAGGTGATGCACCAAAACTAGAACAAGGATCAATTCTAACCTTTAAGAGACACAAAGATAACCACACATGCAAGAATTTAAGGAAAACACAGAGTTTTGAAGGAGATAAATGAATAAAAATCAAGGAGAACAAGAGGGTAAAGCATCCACATCAAATACAAATGCATTCAAAGGGGAAACCACAGTTGTATTGCACTTAGAAAATATTCATTTACATTAACAGAGAGCAGAGATTTGGGATTCATGCGAAATGCGAGTTCTGAGGTCTGAAGGTAAGAAATGTGAGAGATCCAAGGTAGAGCTTCCAAATCAACAAAAAAGAACCCTTAAAATGTGCCTAAGCACTTACATTTATAGAATATGAAAGAGGGAGAGAGAGAAAGGGGGAATTTCGAATCCACAATGGTAATGAGTAAAATGAAATCCGCCACCCACCAAATCGCGCCATTACTCTGCAGACAGACGCCATTGCTTCGATATATGCCATAAAAGTTTGTGGGCGAGAGATCGCCTTTCAAGGGTTTCAACCAAACACACCAAATGCAGATCTGAAAATTAAATTGCAGCAGACTGAAAGTATAAAATCAGCGACTTGAACTATCACCAAATATGCCAAAATCACCACAAAACACCACAAATCAACTCGCCACAATTATGCATATATTTTATGGAATATTAAGAGCCAAAAACACAAAGAAATGTTGAAGATCTCACTGCTGGAAATTAATTATAAACTGGAAATTGCAGCCACAAGAAAAATATGAAATATGGGTCTAGAAACCCTCTAAATTCACCAAACTTCAGATTCGGCCTTTAAAAATATTACAAATCAAATTTGAAAAATTGCATTTCAAATACTTCACCAAATGTTCCAAACCCTACCCAAGGTAGGTCGCTCCACCCTAAATAAATCAAATACTAATTGAAATTACAAATATCTCTTCAAATCAGCCTTTACTTCAAAACCAAACAATGATGAAGGGTTTTTGTCCTTCACCCAAGCCACTAGAAGGGTTTTCGTCCTTCTATGAAGCCTCACAAGAGGGTTTTCATCCTCAAGTGGATGAACAAGGAGCAACAAGCTCACAATGCCCAAGTAGAATAAAATGCGCCAAGTCTAGATGCAAATGATGCCTCTAATCTTCTTTTATATCCTCCTTTTTGGCGCCAAGGCTTGGAATAGAAAACCGACCTCTTAAAGATGTTATTTTCCTTCATTAGCTTCCATTAATTAATTAAAACCCAACCGACCTGTTATAAGAAAGAAAACACTAAAAGAAATATTATTAAAAATTAGTAAAAACATATCAAATGGAAGCTGTTCTCCTCCATCTTCTTCACTTCTTTGCCATGGAGAAGGAATGGCAAGAAGACCAAATAATAGCTCTCAAGTGGGAAAAAGGGACATTACAGTCCTCCCTTCCCAAAATTGCTTGTCCCCAAGCAATTGCAAACCCAATGTATCCGTTGTCCCATCTTCTTCTTTCCCTTCATTATGAAGTCCCACATCCTCTAATGATGAAGGTGGCATCCTTGATAGAGCATCCACAACCACATTATGCTTTCCCTTCACATACTCAATATCAAAATCAAATGCTTGGAGTCTACTCATTCCATCACCTATACCTACATGTTCTCCCTCAATGGAGCCTTCTATCCGGATCATGAGAACATCATTCAACATAGCTTGCATGTAGGCTGAAAATAAATCATAACAGTAGTAAGTCACCTGGGATTCCATCCAATTTAGCACTAGGGTGGCTTGGGGAAGTGTCTTCACTAGTGGAGCTTCACCACTATCCTTGTCATGCAAGGAAACCTTCTTAAATTGCACATGGACACTGCTGTTGTTTGTGACTGAAATTATTGTGATCAGCAGCATAAAAATGATGCAAATATGACAAACCCATGTGAGCTTTAGTAATATGATAGATGTAGAAGTATTAGGTACCCAAACAAGTACCACAAACTCACTATCTTCAGCTGAAACCCCATAGGCTCTCCCATGTGATTGGGTGAGAAACAAACTCAGCTGCTCTTCTTGTTCAACACCTTTATCTGCACATGGAATAAACTTATTAATGAAAACAAAAGTTGCTTCCATCATTGCTTCTTCATGCCTTATGGGTATGGTGACAAGCACTCTTTCAATGCTTGCAATTATCTCATTTTCTCCTCTCAAGTGATGGGTATTTGAAGATTCATCCAGGCTGTCCCAAACACTGCTGTAACCATGTAATTTATTTCTCAAAATCAAAAGTATAGCAGCTGAAAACACATCAATAGTGATCGTAGATTGCAAACCTTTTAACCTCATGGTGAGAGACCCATCTCCGGTTGTCAAAAGAATGGACAAGGAGTTGAAATTGTTGCAGACAGCGAATGAAACAAATTACAACAGCTGTAATACTGATTACCTTGGCACCCAAAAGATGCTTCCAAGCTGCCCCAAACTGATTTCTTCAATTTGTAGCTCGGATCAGAATTTATGAGTGCTGATATGCAATTATAACAGCCATACTTTGGCCAAAATTTCATCCCAAACAATCCCACATAGGTTGGAACATTAGCCATACTTGTTCTCAATGAGTGAATCCTCTTACACACAATTTCAATTGAGAAGAATGTCTCCAAACCTGCCCCTCTATTGCTGCCCCGAGAAGATAAGCACAACCCAAATAAAATTGGGAAAGACATTTCATCATGGTTGTAGCATTGCATTTTATTGCTTAGATTCAAAATTGTAGTGGCCAACAAATATCTTGTGAAAGTTACTCTTACCTTGTCCATGTGGCTAGGAGAAGGGCACCCCTTCCTTGTGATCAAAAACCCCTTGAAGGCTGCAAAAAGAATGTGAAACCAGCTGAAAGTGTTGATCATAACAGTCACTAGATTTGAGACAACTCCCACAATGATTTGGTTCTCATTTTCCAAGCTACTCTTAACCATGTTACAAGGAAGACTTATACCACAAAACTTCCATAGAATCCGTGTCTCATTAGGCATTCTTGCAAGGCATTCTTTTGAGAACCAATCCCAAACAAAGGCATGACACATTACTTCACCTTGGTTTATGAAAACTGAATTATTGCATACCTTGTAGCAAGTTGAATTTGTATTCCATGAGGCTGAATTTGTATGTTCATTGGATGAATTATCCATAACCTCCACATATATCCAAAAGTGGCAATCTTGAGAGTAACTTGGATCCCATGAAACCATAGCAAGCTGATTCATACAATCTTGATTATAAAAATAATGCCTAGCTTGCTTACCACTCATCTTCCCATTAGTTTCATCATGCTGCTCAAGATAAGGGATATATTGTAGCGACATAGGGGAAGTTAATAAATATGAAATCTGATCATACCTTGAGTTACTCTCCACATGTCCATCTTCCCATGCCGGATGAGGGGTGATCGAAACATCCTCTATACTCCCAAATTTGTGACTCAGAATTTCTGAGTTGGAATCAACCTTCTTCTTCACCTCAAATTCAACAAATGAAGCTCTTTCCGCTTTGGCTTCAACAATATTTTGCTGATACTTGCATGGGACACCTTCATGGTTCTTGTTGGAGTCATGTACACCAATAAATGGCCCTTTATTGACTGCTGTTCTGAAAATTCCAGCAAGCTCTTCATTACCATAATTATGCAAATAGAATTCTTCCTTCCTTGATCCAATCTTTGGAATGCTTGAAGATGGATGGGGGCTTCTTGGAAAAGATTATTTTTCCCTTTAGTACCCTTCATCCTCTCATCTTTGTTAGAATAATGCTTATGATGATCAAACCCTTGCAAACACATATTGGAGGGTGATGCAATAAATTAAATTGCTTACCATTTGTTGCTGATTTGTAAATTCCAGCAGACTGAAAACCCTCATGAGTATCAAGGTGAGACCTCCTTTTGAAGGGCATGCCTCTCAACCGTAACATCTTGATTCTTAGCCTCAAGAACCTCTTGTAGATCTGATTTTCTTTCACCAACTTGTTGCCACATGCAATCATTAGAAACCACAAAAACATCATTTATTTTCAAAGAATCTTTACCTTCATGCTAAATATCGGTCTTCCCTTGTTCTTGTTCTTTGAGTTCTTCTTCTTGCTCCGCCATTGCAATTTGGAAGCTCTTCTCCTCTTCCTTTCTCCCGGCATGTGGCATGGCATCCCTTTGAGGTGTTTCGAGACCTAGGTCCATGCCTAGCTCTTCCTTTGTTCACTCCTATGAACTCTGCAAGAGAAATAGCCTCACGGATCTCCCTTGGTAAGGCCATGTATTCTTCATAACTCGCTGCAATATTCCTTCCACCCATAGGTCTTGCTTCTTCTTCCGGAATAACCTCCTCTCTAGGAAGGAAAGTGGGCTTCAAACTCGATCCTCGGGCTGATCCCATAGGTCGCTTGGCATTATTAGCTCCATTCGAGCTACCTTCACCATTTTGAACCCTAGGTTCAATCATCCTTTGGAGAGATAGGGCAAGAAAATCCATGGTGTCTGCAAGTCTCTCTTGGCCGGCAATTAATTTGTCAACTTTGGCTCCTTGAGAGTTTTGACCTCGCCATATTGTCTTCTTTCACCGAAACCCTTGGCCTTTGAAGATCCGAGCTTTGATACCACTATAATGACCCTTTCAAGGGTTTAACCAAACACACCAAATGCAGATCTAAAATTTAAATTGCAGCAGATGAAAGTATAAAATCAGCAACTTGAACTATCACCAAAAATGCCAAAAATCACCACAAAACACCAAATCGACTCACCACAATTATGTATATATTTTATGGAATATTAAGAGTGAAAAACACAATGAAATGTTGAAGATCTCACTGCTGGAAATTAATTATAAACTGGAAATTGCAGCCACAAGAAAATTGAAATATGGGTCTAGAAACCCTCAAAATTCAACAAACTTCAGATTCGACCTTAAAAATATTACAAATCAGATTATCAAACTAGATTTCTCAAATACTTCACCAAATTTTCCAAACCCTACTCAAGTAGGTCACTCCATCCTAAATAAATCAAAATAAGTTGGAAATTACAAATATCTCTTCAAATCAGCCTTTACTTCAAAACCAAACAATGATGAAGGGTTTTCGTCCTTCACCCAAGCCACTAGAAGGGTTTTCATCCTTCTATGAAGCCTCACAAGAGGGTTTTCGTCCTCAAGTGGAAGAACAAGGAGCAACAAGCTCACAATGCCCAAGTAGAATAAAATGCGCCAAGTCTAGATGCAAATGATGCCTCTAATCTTCTTTTATATCCTCCTTTGGCGCCAAGGTTTGGAATAGCAAGACCTACCTCTTAAAGATGTTCTTTTTCCTTCATTAGCTTCCATTAATTAATTAAAACCCAACCAATCTGTTATAAGAAAGAAAATAGGAAAAAATATTAAAAATTAGTAAAAACATATCAAATGGAAGCTCAATGTTCTCCTCCATCTGCCCTAGAAAACGTGTGCTCATGGACATCAACGAGTCTTTGGATGTGCGTAGTTTTTTTGTGAAAAGCCTCGAGAAAATTTTAAGCAAATTCTATTGGCGCGGGGAAGCGAGACTCCTTGCCAAGCATATGCCCACCACATGCCTCTTTGAGAAGCTAAGTAAGCTTGCGCAAGGCGAGCGGCGATTGACAAAATGCCGTTTTGAATTGTGGCCTCTCGGGCCATAAATGTTTGCTAGATGCGCACAAAATTGGCTTGTTGTAAGGCATCGAGCATAGTATGGAGACCGCCAAATGTTCGTTTAAAGAAGATTCTTGTTTGATGTTTTTTTTCAAATGCGGGTTGGACGGAAGGGGCAAGAATTTGTTTGATGAAATTCTCAAGAGATTTTGGTCTCATCAAGTGTGGTGATGGTGAATGGCGCGGAATAGGTATGGGTTTTCCCTTCTTGCATTTAAATTATGCATTCTATCTTTCCTATGTGGTTGGGTTTCATGATTTTAAATCATAAAAAATACATCTGGAATGAATGTTACAACTTTTATCTGTAGAAACCTTTAAAACATAGAAAAATTTATCCTCGGAAATTGTGCGCATGGAGCGCCATAGCCAAATGTCTTGTTATTCCAAAACTTGTAATTTGACCCACTGGTAATGGAGAACATCGTGTGGAAACTTAGCTTTGTTGTTTGAACTCTTTTAATGCCTTTCCGAGTCGAGTCTCGAAGCCCATTTTAGTATATCAACCACTTGTGATGACGTGTTCAATTTAATAAAATGCGATCGGTTCTGACTTTGACACCTCTTCGTTTAAGCGAAACTGAAAACTACCACCACCTACCTCTAAACTGCCAATAAGAGAATTGGAACCAACTCTCAGTTATGCAAAAACACTATTAGGGATTAGTTTTGCAAGTGGGTTTTGAGGCCCTCCGACCGTTGTGTGACAAGAAATTTTAGTTGCGTTTACGATTATCAGCCCCGAGAGATACCCTTGTAACTTGAGCATTGTTCGTCCTATTTGACTTCTGTCGAATGCGATGATGTCTCTATATATAGGGGAATGAGTGGGAATCGTCCAAATTTGTGCTTGGACTTAATACGAGTGTTTTCAAGACCGGAGTTTTAGGCACTTTTGTTGTTTTGGTCAGTTTTCTCAACTTGTTACTTTAGTTAGAAACTCCTTCTGAGGGTCCCGTTTGACCTCTAACCACGCGTGAGACCTTTCTCATATCGTCTCAATGCTATGTAGAGTATTATTCGATCTTTTATCTTGTATGAATGGATTTTGAAATGTATGGTGTTTTTCTCTCTCCTCCCTCTTCTCTCTCTAGAAATGACTATGATACTTTGGTTGTATTGAAAACGTAAGTGAATTGGAAACTGTAAATTGGTTTGAAACGAACGAAAATGGGCATGAAATGCAAATGGTTATGACATTGTGAATGAAAAATAAAATGTCTCTTAACCTTCTCTCTCATCCTTTCTCTCTCTAGAACCAAAAACGTAAAGTGCAAATGAATGTGAAAGTGTGAATGCGTGAGAAACAAACTCTCTCTCCTCTCTCCCTATCTCTACCTCTCTCTACTCTTTAATTGAAATTGTTCGAAATGATGAATGTGTGGATTTATGCTTGAGTGTAGGGGATTTCCATACCAGTTCTAGGACTGACCTTGCGGTGGTTACAAGTACCCGGACAATAGGAGAAGTACAACAACACTTGTGTCTTTTATGATGTATACCATATTGTTGCATATTGATGAAATGTACTATTTCTTACGTAGTTGTACTTTTGCATGTTTGACTAATTCCACACTTAGTCATATTTCAATATATTTGGTTAGGTAAATGAAGTTGATTGTATCATGTTGCATTGGAAAACGATGTAAGAAAACCCTTTTGATTATATCCAAATCATCATTAAGAGAATGAAATTGAAATCCTGTTATTTAAAATTGTTTGTACCATCGTAATCTTGGATGTGATATGACCTTGGTAAAATATTTGGTAATGGTGTAATTCATCCATCTACTAATGAGTTATCGACCTAGGAGATTTCTTAGCCTTCGAGAGAAAACTATAATAACTTGCATTTGTGTGTTTTCATTTTGGGCGGAAAGCGTCAACCAAACTTATAGTTTGAAATCTCAACCCTCATGGTATGGAATGGTCCCTTGGGCTTAACCTCGTTCCTTGTTTCTATAGTGTAAGCCCGAACACTATAGAAACACCTTGAGAATGGAAGTGTTTTCCTTAGCCTTTGATTATAGGAACACCTTTGAGTTTTTGAAGGTCTTGGGGATTAACTTGTTGAACGCTAGTCTTGGCCCGTGGTTGGGCATAGATCCCTTGGGGTATTTGGAAAAAAATATAAAACTAATTCTAGGACCTTTTGAGGTTAATATGTGGACATATTTTTGTATCTAAACCTTAGCAGATGGGTTTGTTAACGGTAGGATGTTGACCCATTAGAAAGGTGAGAATTGTGACTTGTTCCTTACTCCTTGCTAAGTCTCCATTTTCTAACATTAAAGATATTATGAGATATCTCCTTCGAGAACATGATATTCTAGAACATTAACCTTTGACTTGAACACAAACCACATGTGACTCTTTTGTATCTTATAAATGCTCCCAATCATCTCTATCTTCTAGATGTACCACAAGCATAAGATTAGCTTAAGATTCTCCTCTTATCGTCATGAGATCTTTTCCCTCACAATGAAAACTATGTAAAATGACGAGTAACCATGCTTCTTAAGAAACGAACCCATAGTCCGAACGTGTGTTGGGTGGTGTTTGTGTTTTTGCAAATTAATGGCAATTGAAATGTGAACCAATTAGTGTACACTTATTTTTAAGATATTCATGATGTGTAATAGAGTTTTGAAGTTTTGAGAAGAGGGGATTCTCACCTTGCATGTTAATGCTCTTCAAACCAATGTTAACACTTTCATGTGATTAAGTGTACATGTTATAATTAAACCCAAAACGAAATAAATAATGTGTATTATTGTGAATGAAACTGCATGCTCTCATGATTAATGGATTCAAGACCTATAAGGTTAAATAAGGAAATGTAAATGGTAGTGAAGTGGAAATCATCTTAAATTAAGTGTTAAACAAAGTAAGGGAAATGCAATCTAGAGAAAAAGGAAAATGTATGTTTGCCATGCTATATGCTCTTCAAACCTTTAAGGCTGAAATTAGATTTTGAACACGACAAAGATTGAACCCTGAAAATGTGATAGTGTGGAGGGTGCCAATTTGTGTTGTTCATGTCGTGATTGTGTCGTAGTCTCATACTTGCTCATTTATCTAGGTGTGACGTTGGTTGCACATTGTGTCATATTGACATTTGTGTGTTCTACATGTTGGTGTTGTGAAAACCCTTGTGAGTCTTTTGGTGTCGCACAGTTGTATCAAGTAATATGAAAGTCAAAAAAAAATTATTTTGTTATGTTTGGTCTTGTGTTTGGGTCCCACATGGGTGGGCACTACAAATATCTTCCTTCCCTTTCTCACGGTATTTACTTTCTCCAATCAAGCTGTTCGTTGCATTTCTTGCGCACCATCCTCACGGTTCTTCCGTCCACCCATCCTCTTCTTCTTTGCACTCTTACAAAGAAGCACCATTGAATATTGGTGAGATATCCAACTCCTCTAAGTAACTCAATCTTATAGGCGTTCATCCCCTTCTTTCGCAATACTTTGCATGGAACAATCTTCTTTAACTTAAGCTTATCAAACGTACCCTTTGGAAATCTCTCCTTGTGCAAATGCGCCATGACACTTGATCTTGACCTCAATTTTTTCAGTTTTGCGCTTCTCATTCGCATGCTCCTTCAGAACGGCAGTTACTTTGCTTGAACTCGGCACACATCTTCATGCTGACTTGCGCATATACTTTGCATAGTCTTACGCCTCTGCGCTTCGATTATAAGTTGCTTCTTGCAGATTCAATGACTCCCCTTGGACTTATTCCATAGACAATTTGGAATGGAGTCTCTCCTATCTTTGTTATTGGCTAAGTCATTATAGGAAAATTCTGCTTGCGCTAACACCATATCCCATTGCTTTGTCTTGTCTCTAACCAAGTGCACGATAAATTGCCAAAACTCTTGTTCACTACTTCTGTTTGTCCATTTGTTTGTGGATGATATGTTGAACTAAAATTCAGCCTTGTTCCCATTTTCTTCCATAAGGTCCTCCGAAATGACCTAAGAATTTTGTATCCCTATCAGATATTATGCTCAATGGCAACCCATGTATTTGCACTATCTCGTTGAAGAACAAATTTGTTATGCCCAATGCATCACTAGTCTTCTTGCATGCAATAAAATGTGCCATCTTTGAGAACTTGTCGACTACCACAAATATGGAGTCGTTCCCTCTGTGTTCTCGGTAATCCTAGCACAAATTTATGCTAAGCGATAAATTCTGCATCTTTCTACATGTGGACATCGACATTCATCCTTGACCAAGAGTAACACTCAATTGCGCTAAAGTTTTGTCACCTCCAAAGTGACCTCCTAAGCCTCCATTATGCTTCTCTTTGATCAAGTTCTCGCGCATTGACCCTCGGGTATGCATTGTTGCGACCCTCTAAACAACCTACCTTCTTGCATACGAAATAGTCTAACCATGGCGTCCTCCTTTGGTTCCGTGCATGCTTCCCATGCATCCGTGAAATCCTCATCTAGCATGTATAATTCTTTCATGTTGGAAAACCCCATGACTTCATTGCGCATTTTATTCAACAACAATACTCTTCTACTCAAGGCATCGAGACCTTGTTTGACTTCCCACTCCGATTCTTCAACACAAAGAGTAACTGCGGAAACTCCACCCATTTCACGTGCCTCTGCAGGTCACTTCTCTTGGTATTGATGAACTACAACGTTTGATGATTTGTGTATAAGCTGTGCTCTTCTTCTTGTGGCTTTCTATATCCATGATTGCTTCCACCTCTTAGTGCACATTGTGGCTTCCTCTTGAGCTACGCTCGAATTTTGCACATGAACTTCCTTGACTTTCATGGCCAAGGTGATAAGCCTCGTCCACTTTGTGAATGGGCATAAGACTTAGCTCCTCATGATTGCCAAATCTCAAGCCATTTATGTATCTTGTGACCTTCTCTTGGTCAACCTCGGCGATACTAGATCGTATCATGATCCGGTAGATTTCCTCCTGTAGTTCTTGATTGACATCTCCTTTTGCCTTTGATTTTACAACCTCTTAAGCAAGCTCATTTGATAATCGAAGGTAGGAGCTTACCTATCATCTTTCGCTACCATTCTATCCTAAGTGCATCTTATCCTTCCCTCTTCTTTTGCGCTCATTTTGGATCTCTTTCCACCATAGGGTCGTGTGCTCTTTCCACTTAGTACGCACCACATAGACTCTTTGCGGTTCATTGATCTCCCAGGACTCGAAGAATTCCTCCATGCTTGTGATCCAATTACCAACTCTTTTGGCTCCGGTCTTCCTTAGAAAGATGGAAAATCCATTCTTGGCCCTCAACCCTTTTTGAGATAGCTCTCGAGAGTCGTGCTTCATCAACATCTATGGCTTCTTCTTCATTTCCTTTACCTCTGCTGCTCCATCATCACTCACGAGCATCTTGAGCCAAAACCTCTGTCGATCTTCTTCGACAACATCAAACCTAGTCTTCACAACCCTTAGTTCATTCACGACTTATTCAATCACACCCATGATTGTTGTGTTCGTTGCACCTCTATTAATGACTCTTATCGGCATCTTTGCTTCACGACTAGTTGCCTCATGTTTGGCATTCTATCATTGTTCGCACACCTCACTCAACGTCTTTCCAAGAGTTGTAGTTGTGCTCGATACCACGATGTCTTTGGGATGGTTGGACTAGGAAGATCCTCCACCTTCCTACGATCACCCTTTGGATCTTATGATTGGTACTTAACACCTTCTCAACCAATTACTAACTTTGATGATATTGATAAGGTTCTGAACGGGTTCGGATATGCTTTACATTTGTGCTTTTGTTGATCAACATCCTATACATAGTGTTTTGGTTGAGAGTAATGGTAAACATAATGTATGGACTTTCAAGTTGCTTTATTCTCTTGGGTATGCTAAAAAACAAGTAACATTTGATACTAAAATAGAACTTGGGCATATTGTTCTCCATCTCATGATTGGCTCTACTACTATTGCTATTCCATTTTTGGTTACATCTTCTATTAGTTCATGTAGCTGCGTGTAGGTTGCCCTTGGCTATGTCTTTGTTCGGGCTATCTCATCTATATTGCATCAATGTGTTAAGTTTATTCATAATCAACAAGTGGTTATAGTTAGGGGTGTACCATTTGAGACTCCTATACTTAAGGGACTTGGGCAAAAAAATCTTGTTAGTACTCCTACTCCTAGTACATCTTGGCATTAGGCTTTTAGTTCACATGCTACTTCTAGTGGATCACTCCCTCTTAGGCCTCTTCTTTAGGTCTATTTGTTCACACGTTACTTCTAGTGGGTCACTCCCTTATAGGCCTCCCTTTAGGTCGTTTTGTTCACATGTTACTTCTAGTGCGTCACTCCCTCTTAGGCCTCTGCTAGGTCTTTTTGTTCACATGTTAGTTCTAGTGGGTTACTCCTCGTGAGGCCTCTTCTTTAGGTCATTTTGTTCACATGTTACTTCTAGTGGGTTAGTCCCTCCTAGGCCTCGCTAGGTCTTCTAGTTCGCATGCTACTTGTAGTGGGTCACCCTCTGAGGCATATTACTTGGTCCCTATCTATGTATACTACTTCTCATGAATCTTTACTGCCCTAAGTCTCTTATAACACATACTATGGTTTCGACACAACTTCTACAAGATCACCCTTCTTCTCTTATGACACTTGTGAGGCCCTGACCTCCGCCTTATTGGATATTGCTTCTCTCCTTTTATTAACCTAAAAAGGGGCTAGTCATCATTGCGCTAGAGTGACCTAATCACACTGGATTGATGTGATGAGCATTGCTGAATACATACCAATGCACGGAAGAGAGAGTAAGCCACACATAGGTCTCCTAATCCTTTGATTAGATGGAGAGTTATAAAGAATGTAAACAATATGGATCTCTTGATTTGGTCCTTACTCTTGGAAATTGACACTAGGTTTGATTGTTGTGCTCGGATTTTGTGATCTAGGGCAGCAATAGTGATGTATTCAAATTTGAGTAGCTTTGTTGTAGTTGTGCTCAAAAGGAAAGGTGCTTGATGCTTTTGTCAATGACCTTCTTAGAGTGTGCCTTTGATATGGGATCCCTAGATACCCCTTATAACTTAGGGTGGATATGTTTATATAGGTGACCATTCAAATGTTTTTCCGCTCAACCAACCCAAAAGTAACACCTAGGCCGACCAAGCTAACTTGTGCATTTGAAAAGATGACCGGTGCAATGGACAAGTTCATAGCATGTGGACAAGTTCGTCAGGCGACCCTGTCTTGGGCCCATGAACCTATCCAAGCTATAAAACTTGAATCAATTATGAGACAGGAGGTAGGTTGAAGATAGTCTATAGATGTATTCGAGTGGAGCGTGTAGTGATTCTTGAAGTGTTAAGCCGGAGAATTAGCCTTGACCTAGTGGACTTAAGGTACAAGATAGAGCAAGAGGCTTTAAGTTGGTCAATAAATAGGTAAATGAAATAATGTCAGAATAAATGCCAAAGTGATATTGCCAAGTGCCATAGGACCAAATTTTGGGTACTACAAATATATAATATTAATATGATGGATAATATATTTCCAAACATTGACCTCTTATTCATTGGTATGTGGAGAAAATGTGGCTATAACATTCGTGATTAAGAGCTTATTTGAGAGCGATCTATTTATACTCTCTTTGGAAATGCTAGCAAATTGGCGGTGCAACCATGATATGTGATGGGTGGAATGGATATGGGCAAGTTAGTTGGTCAACATTATAGGTAAAATGGCCCTATTGATGATGACTGTGATATTTTTTCACACCTTTTCGGTTTTTCCATTATAAGATCTAATTAGCTTTATCATGACTATTTTACTGAATGATAAAATTTAGGAATCTGCACTTCAGCTTTTTCCAAAAAATTTAACTGTTATGGACTGCCCCACACTATGACCAAATAAAAACAACAAATCAGTACAGATCCTCCCACTTGTATACATAGTCGCAACTGGAATGTGAGTAAACACAATACAGTGTTATAGATTGTCCACTTGTATGTGAGTAAACCAAAATCCAATTGATCTTGTAAAGAGGGAGTCCATAAACAAACCATGTCCAAAGATGGGTGTCCCTTGACGTTCATCACTGTTAAAGCATCACTTATTTGTGACTTCAACCAACTCGGGTCCACTGTCTAGACTAAATAATATTAAATAAATCTTGCAACAAATGCAATATATTGAGAGACTTGAAGACTTCACTCAATCAATGCCTTGAGAGACCCAAAATTATTACTGAATCAATGATTCACTAAATCAACGTCTCTTGGAGTTTGAGGACTTAATCTCAATGCCTTGTGGATTGAGACTTTTATTAATCAATGTCTGTTGGGGTTGAGGGAGTTCATGAAATTACCTCAAGGGGTTGAGGATTTCATCAACGCTGCCTCAGAATCTTTACTAGATCAGGCCACTTACCTCAGGAACTTGACAAAAACCATTGTATGGAAGTGTTTTTGGTCTTAAATATTCAAATTCCATAGTCAGGAGCATCAAATTTTAGTCAATTTTTTTATTTTAGTAAAATAAATTTATGTTAGAAATAAAAGTAAAATGTTGTTTTTGGAGAGACAAAATGACCTTTTTCTTATACATATGAAGTCCACACCATAACCACGTCACCAACCATAAACCTCTAATGTAACATTGGTCATGTGACCACTTTCATTTGTAGAGTGTTACATCCCCCTATTGCCTGCCACCCTTAACATGTGAATATGCCTAGCCAGCATTTACCCTCCTCAAGACAAAGGTTTACATAGAAATAAGTTTTGAAGTATAAAGTCTTCTTTCCCACTTCTGGAACTTGCACCACTTTCAAAGCTCCATCCAGTTAAATCCAGTCATGCCATTGTGTGTGTGTGTGTAGAGTCCTATCATACCGTTAAGACTCACCCGGACACCTTTCCAAGTTGACAATGCTCCAGGAGGTTACTGTCGTCTAGGTAGAGATGTAGAATCTTGCTATCACCTATGCAGTCATGCATTTGGAGTCCCCATTCATAGAGTCCTTTGACCTGTCAAAATGCTACTTTGTCTCACTTCTGCTGCTGTCATAATCTAATTACTATTTTTGTTGTCTTGGTGCATCCTCCTCCATTTTTATTTTTCCTTTACTTGCTTTTTTCTTTTCATCTTTGAGCAGATCAGCTGCCGTAACTGTAAAATACCAATATATGTAACTCGGTTTTTATACTAAAAAAGTTTTTATTCTGTTTCTTACTTGTCTTTTTCCTTTTCTCTATGAGAAGGGTATATTTTTCTTCTCATGTCTCATCAGTGCCCATATGCTTTTCTTTTGCAAAAGTACTGACATCATATTTAGTAAGTTTTGTGTTGTAACTGATTAAGTATGCAAGCTATATTATTGTATATGGGGCAAACTTCCTAGTGACTGTTTATTGTCCAAAAATGTTGCTTCAGGGTAAACTTCATATTTTGTATTGTCCAGCTGAATAATTCATTTGAGATCTTTGGCAGATTTGCTAATGTCTAACATGTATTATTTTGTGTCTGCAATCCTATATCTGTTAATGGAATTTGTCCTATAATGTTTCAAGATCTCCATTCTAATAATCTTTCAGGTGTAGCTAGTTTATGTTCATTTCAACGCATTACAGCCCATACATTCTTTTGCATTATATTTAATTGCATTCTATCTTTTCATCTATGAAAACTATAAATATTAAATTTTACGATTGGCATGCACAGCTGTATTTCTATAGCGGGAAATTTTGTGGTGGTTTGTACTCTATTAAATTCCATTCACCATTTATCAGTCTTCTGCAAAATAAAATTAATGCGTACCTCAAACCTTATGGATTCTTCCGGTCTCGGATTCAGAATGTTTACAAAATTGAATGACAAGGATGAACTGAAGCTTGTGAAGAGTGTCTGCAAATATCATTCCATTTTAAGAACTTGTCTCTACCCCTTTTTCGGTGTAAAATATTAATGGTATGAGCTAATTCCATTTTACCTTTGCCAGCCTTGCATAAATTTACCATTGCTGCAGAACAGTGGGAGTGTTACAAATCTCAAGCTTGCAAAGTACACCAAGGTACACTTTTACAAGGTTCTATTTGAATTTTTGTTTAATGTTGAAATTTAGGCTTAAGTTGACACTACAACATGTATTTGTAAGAATTTGATATTGTGTGATATCATTATAATCAAAGCATCTATATACGACACCTTTCTTAGTTGTGCTTATTATTTAAAGAGTCTTGGTTATGCAACCTGCAAGGTTTTAGTTATATGCTAGCTTTTATGCAACCTGCAAGGTTTTCGTTTAAAGCATCTTGGGATTGCAAATGGATGATCTTGAATTGCAATTAAAAAACTTAAACGGTGACTGAAATTGTTGTTTTCTAACAATTTTACATGTACATTGTTTTTTCTAAATTGGAGACAGCTAGTACAGATTCATTTGTTTTTAGCTCTTTTGGTGTTTTGCAGTGGTTCGATCATTGTGACGATGCTATAAGGGAAACTTGTTACCAAGCATTAAATCTTCTAAAATCTTATTACAGATGCCAGGTATTGACAGAGGCTTGTTATCCCTACAAATGCAGACTTTATTGCCATATTGTGCTAACTTGTCCCTTTATTGGTTGTTATGAAAAGACATTCTTCATGACTATATTTTGTGTCCATATTGAAATAGAAGGTATTCTAGATTGCATATACGTTATGCAAAATGAATATTTACTAATTAGGGGACATTAAAATTAATACTTGATGGATTAGCGAATTGGGCCTTGGACAACAATGATATCCTTTGCTATGGACCACCTCCTTTATGGTGGTCTAATAAGATTCAAGAAGATATTAGGACAATTCTTAATTTAGATTCTGCTTAATGAATAGGAATACTGATTGTATTGTTTATGAGGCTACTGATATGGCTAACAGCTTCCATGCTTGGCATGGGCGAATTTGTACATAAGTATTTCTGTTTAATATAAGGCTGGAAGATTTTTTTAAAAAAAAAAATTAATACTTGGACTTGTTATTTTCTTAGCAAATCATTATTTTTGACAATTTATTTCATTGCTTGTTTAAAGATTTTGGAGGTAACTTTGCGAGTTGGAGGAAATGCGCCTTGCCCATTATGTGACAATTGGTTGTGAATGCGATGCTTCATTTGGACTTGATTTTGAAAAATTGTATGAAATTCTCTCTTTCCATGCATTTGTTGCTCCTTTTAGTGATGTCAAACACAAATGCACTTTGGTTGAGTCGTAGGGAAAATGCGTGGAGGATGAATGTTCTAACAATATCAGGGACAAGTTTAACTTAATATTTATTGGTTAGGGGTGTGGCGAGTTCAAGTGGAGATACAGCAATTGCATTCCATGTGTACAAAAACTTTACTAGCCGCGAGTTTCTTAATGCTCAACGAATTAGGTAAGTTTAAGATATTTTATTTGGATTGTACTTTCTTTATAGTGAACCAGTACTAATAATTGATACTACCAAGCATCATTTACTTTATTAATTGTATCTTATACAAATTCTAATTTTATCAACATCATTCCTAAGTTTCTAGCGAAAATAATATGCCTCCAAAGTTTTTGCATTAAGAGGCTCCTTTCTAATTACATGCCAATATTTCCATGTACATGACATTTGGGGAAGAGACTGTAATTCTTTTTTTGCTTTCTAGCATTCAGTGCTTTAGAACATAGTAATTATAATAATTATAGCAGTGATGCCCTTGACATGGTGTACTCCTTCAAGTTTATGATGAAAATATGAGATATTAGTTTTCTTATGAATCACGGAGTTTTGAAAAGCAATTTGTGATTCTTTGATTCTTGTTATAACCTCAACACTTTTGTATTTGATTACAGAAAATTATGTTAATAAAGCCTTTAAAAGGCGTTACATAATAAGTGAGCTCACAGGCATAACAATGGATAACAAAGAAGGCCCTAAGCCCAAGAAAGACTAAACAAAACCGATAATATTGAAATGGAGGCTGGTCTCTGCAAAACCCAAATCACACAGGAGACTAGTAGATCAAAACATGTCAAAACAAGTTGACAAAGACTACCTATTGCTCCTCCATTCAGCCACCTGTATTAGCATGGTTAGTAGGATTAGTGATAATTACAATGACATTCAATTCCTTAGATTTTTCCTGCCCAAATGCAACTTTTACTTATTCCCCTCTCAACAGGTTGAATATCATCTCCCTGATCTGAAAAGCCTCTATCAATGATGCAGGCAAGGAAGACCAGGCACTTGAGATTGCACAACAATTTATGTGTTCAAGGTATGCTTGGTCATGTCTATGTCATACACTAAGCAAAGCAATCTTCTGAGGTTCCTGCACCAGTATATGTAGAGGGCAAATTGTATCTTCTTCTCCATATTTGATTTTTGCATGTCATTATCCACCATTAAGGTTTTTGCCATAGTCACCTACATTTATGGAATTTGTAATCATTTTATCATTAAGGCCATCCCTGAGAATTGCATTCCAAATATTATAATTCTTTCCTGAGATCTTAAATTGCTTGGATAAAGGACCATAGCAGGGCATTGAGGTTTGATTATTGCGCCTGACAGAGAATAATTCTAGATTTGAAACTGTTTCTTCTTCCTTCCAGTTTCATCTGCCATTTGTCCCAACATGAAATGTTTTTCATTTGGCGACTCTGAAATTTAATTGGCCGGGAAAGAGGCATCAAGATGTTATTGAAGCAAACAAGGTCTCCAGTTCAAGTCTTGCTGACTCCTATCAAGTTTGCTGTAGGTGATCTTACCTTCTTTTTGTCTTGTCTTGGACTGCCAGCCGATAGTTCTATTCTCTCACATCATTTTCTTGTAAACATCTGATCCGCTCATGCCTGCTCCCTAACCTTCCTAATTACAGCCTCAACAGTAAAGAAAATGCCTCTTTGGAATGAAAGTTTATACTTAATTGAGTTTATAAAAGAAATTTAAACTGATTTCTATGAACAACTGGAAGTGATGTATGGGAGTTGAGAAAGGTCCAAACAAAATAATAAGACAAAGGGGTGGCTAATGCATGTCTGTATCAAGTAAGAGTTGAACAAAAAGAATTGGAAGTGGGCGGTCAATTATGCAGACGAAGTTAAAGATGGAATTCAATCTAGAAAATAGAGGTTCCATGGTACAATCTCTGAGGGATACGAGTGTCTATGAAATATGCCATTTGATTTCAAGCATGTACTTTCCTACCATGTTGAGGCTGAAAATATTGGAAGTGATGATCTGTGTTCGGTTAGCTAATCTATTTGTGATATTTGTTGCTTGATTGATCTTAAACAAATAATCTGCTCTCAAAACCATTATCTTCCCGTGCGATACAAAATTTGAAAATAAGATGTAGTTATTAAACCATTTGGATATATCTTGGATGTGGCTCGTGTTGTAGGAATTAGAACAAAGAATAAACATGAAAATATATACAAGAACAGCTCACAAAGAAGATTGACTTAGGTGATTCCCATATTGAATTGAAAGAGCTAGGAGCTTCCACAATGAAAGTTTCATAAGGCACAATACTTGTTGAGGTTTTGCAAATGAGGTAGCAAGCTAAGTGGACCTCATTGTGGGGGAAATTTCATTGTTAAGCACACTTGAGCCAAGTAATACTGGGATTGGTGACTTATCGGGAAGTCTTGTTGCTTCAGCCTTATGCTAAGTGGACCATTCAAGCTCATGAAAGACAAGATCTTGTGAACCACTACTCCTAAAAATGGGTCACAAAGATTAATTCAATATTAATATGTAGTGTTCCCAAATGGACATATTCGACCCAAGTTGGATTATAGGCAAATCCAAATACCCAAATCCAATTTCATCAAAATGCGGCAATTTATTTATATGCAGATGTGAAATATACTTGAGAAAATGCAACTAGGGTTAAGTTAAAAACCCAACTAAATCAGCATTTATATCATCATGTTCCCATACAAATCTGATTCCATATATTTATAAAGCCCAACTATGCAATAAAACCCAAATTTCAGATGCACAAATGGCTGGAAATAAATTATAAAATCTGCAAACTGGCTGCCCCTGAAATTAAATAAAAATGGTACCTTTTTGCATTCCAAACATTCTGAAAATGGAGAATCTTATATATAAAAATATGGAGCAATAACAGCCACTAAAAACAGCTCTGAATCTGCCCTAGAACATGAAGTATCATCTCCATAGGTGGTCGCTCAAGCTGGACAAAGGCATATAAAAATTGATAACAATTTCTCTTCAAACCCCTTTGACAAAAATCTGCAAAATCCCTTTATTCTACTGCTGGAAAATACTAAAAATCTGTGTAAGCTCGGTGGAACTCCTTGGGTAGAAATTCCTCACAATACTCCAAGAGGGTTTTCGTCCTTAGAATATTTTTGCAAAAGCTCAAGGCCTAGATGCAAATTAAGAGAATATCAATAAACATAGAATGGCCTCCTACAAGTCGACCTCTCCTTTTTAATGAAGAAATGACCCAAAAGCCACCTCCTAAACATCCAATCAGCATACAATGATTATTTTCTATGCATTTTCCACCCTCCATCCTTTCTAGGCCAAGTCGCCATTTTCCCATAGGGAGGATACAAAAATAATGTGGCCTTTTTCCTTTCTAAGTTTCCATTACTCCTCAAGGCAAGTCGCCATTTCCCCTAGGAAGAATAAAAACATATTTAGACCCCTTTTTAATCACAAATATTTGCCCCAAGGCAAATCGCACTTTCTAGAGATAACACATTTTTATAAGTGCTTTCCTCTAATCATTTATAATTAAGTCAAATAAATTAATATAAGTGCTCTATTATTTTTCTTTTTCTATTTGACACTCTATAATAATTAATTGTGATTTAAGTCACCCTTGTGTTCCCCTTTGGCCGTCGGGTTGAAAAAATAGGCCAAAGGTCTTGATTGGGAAGGGGATATTACATAATATGCAAAGTGGATTTCCAAAAAATTGATATTACATAATGATGCACTAGGAAACATTGTATGCATAAAATTTATAAAGAACTCATGGCAATATATAATGCTTGGCTTTTATTTATATAACAATGTGAAATGTACAAGTCTTCTCCATAGAACAATAGCGGTGACACAAGGAGAATAGCTAAAGAGAGCTCCCCATCCATATCGAGACCATAAATAGGTGAAGTCGGTTGAGGGATGTATTGGTCGGACAATTGTTTGAAAACCACCTAATTGTACCAATCCAACTATTTGGCAACTGCTCGGCCAACATAGTATGTATGCTAACTTTTCATAGACTTGCCACGACCGTTAAACCTTGGTTAATTATTAACCACTCTAGAACTTCATGTGATAGAAAAACAATGAACATGCTTTCCAAATAGGCTAACATCTCTGTGCCAGGACAACTATAGGGTCCTTCACTCCCCACCCTTTGTTTTACTATGATGCAAGATCAACCTTATTCACATAGTTGTAGTAGGCTTTCACATTATTCCATTTCTGTCTCTCCATATAGGTCCTCAGCTTTGGAGTTGCATTTGAATGGGCTTTGGGGTATGCACCATTCGTTGGAAGTAGGGTTTACCACCCCAACTCCCCTTAACAAGACACTCTAGCTTGATGTTGAAGGCCGTGATGGGGGAGCTTCTCGCAAAGAACAACTGTGGCTCTTGAGGTGGAGCACCTTTGTACTTTGATTGGGCATTGGGGTGCTCCATTCACCATAAAGATTGAGGGTTTGCCACACCAACTCCCCTTAACAAGATGCTCTAGCTTGATACTGAAGGCTGTGATAGGGAGCTTTTCTTCAATATGGGAGGCCATCTCTCCCTCAAGGAGATGAGGGTGGTCTCTTCCTCTTAGGGATGATAAATTCCCCAAACTTGTCCTTTCTATTTCACTGGAATATGCCTCCCAGCAAAATAAAAATGAAGATGTACAAGAAACACATAAGGAGCCAAGAGGAATGATGCAACAAAGGGTTGGGACCCCTTAATGGATGATGCAATCCCTTCTGCCGTGGGAGTAGTTGGGTTGAAGCTAGATGATCCTGCTCCTTATGCTGGCCTAGCTGCCTTAATGACATAATTTGATGTTTGATGTTTAGTTGATACTTTGAATTAATAGTTTTGGGTCCCTTGGGGACGTAGGACTTACCTTTTTCATTAGTATAGTTCTATAAGACTTCTGATGTGGCATTTTGTAAATATTATTGTATCAGAGTTTTTTGGGGTGTGTACTCAATATACTTTCGCAGGGTTTGTTTCCCTTTTGACTGTTTTTTGTGTGTAATAAGCTGTAATTATTACTTTTATTGAAGTAATATATGCTATCTTTTGAATAGAAGTACATGTATTTTGGGCACTCTTGTAATGCCCCTTTCTGGGCAGAAACTCAAAAAGGAGGGAAATGGCACAGACCCAAATCAAAGTGAACTGAAATTTATAACAGCAAGCTACAACAGTCTCATTTCTTATGACAACAAGCAAGAAATTGCAATTATTCTCTTCAACACCACTTCTACACCATCCATAGCTTGTAGGAAACAATAATAATTATTTAGAGCAAGTGCAAACCAAGAAATGAATTTTTAGAGCCTTGGTTAAAGTATAATAATTAATTTAATGATAGTAGTGCACCCACTTACAAAAATGGCCGGAAATGATGATTTCAAGGCCCAAAATTCAATTCAAGAAATTAACTCAGCCTTATAAATTAGGAACAATCAAAATATCCATAAAGCAAGAAGTGTCGTGCCCTAGATACCACCAAACCCTTCACCTATGCAAGTCGCCACCCTAGGAGAGGGTTTACAATGGCTGGAAATGGTGTGTTCCAAGGAAAATCTGAATGTAGTCACCAAGTGTGACCTCGTGTGAGACCACCAATGAAGGAATGAGGGTTTTCGTCCTCAAACCAAGTGCTATTGAGGGATTTCGTCCTCAATAGACCTCCATGGAGGGTTTCTGTCCTCAATGGATGAGAGAGAAAGCAAAGTATGCTCCAATTCCAAGAGAATAAATTCCAAAAGCATGCATAAGCATCTTCCAAGCCAAATGACCATAGTTACGGGTTGGAAAATTTGGATTTGTATGAAATCCGGTTGAAATAGTATTTTTAAAGCAACCGAATAAATGCGGTTCGGTTAGGCTTTTTTTTGCGAGAAAAAAAAATTCCTTTTTGGCAATTTTTTTTTTTTGGATTCCCTTGTCACAAGGAAAGAATTTTTTGCCATTTTTGGAAAGGGTCAGGAAGATGTAGCGGAAAAACTTGCATGTGCCATAACTTTCATTATGTGGCTCCGTTTGGTGTCGTTTTCTCTAAAAGTGTATATTTTCTCGAGCTCTACGCATTGATGGCAATATTTTTCTTATTTTCATAAAATCCATTTTTGCACCTTTTTGGACCAAGCAACTTCTTGCAATCTTTTGAAAGAATGATTATGATGATGATGATTATGGTAGATGGATGCTTTTTGTATGATTTGTCTATATATAATGATATAAGTATACAATAATATAAATTTATAATAATATAAGTATATATATTGAACCGGATTTTTCCGTATTTTTCGAGAACTCGAATTTTCGGATTTTTTGCCCTTCCGAATTTAATCGGATTTCGAACTGTAACTATGCAAATGACCTCTTTAAATAGCTAGAGATGGCACCAAAGATCAAATAGAATCCTCCTAAAGGGGACCGAACTTCATGGGGACGTAATAGTTCCTCTTATTTTATTTTTGGTGTCACTTTGATTTCATCACGAAATCTCGACTACCCTATCCGAAAATTTTCCGTACTTTTAAAATAATGGGTCGCTTTTGTGTTTTTATTGCATTGAAAGTTCTTGTATTGCGTCAAGATATTCCCAAAGCCATATTAGCCTTTTTTCGCCAAATACCTAGATGCCCAAAATTGTTATATTCTCGTCGGGATTTTTCGCGGAAAATTTGTATTTAATTATTTTGAGCCCGTATGAGGCTATTTGCGCTCCGTTTTAATTGTTATGATGGAATATGTCATTACTCTTATGTACACGGAAGGGTTTTAACTTGGAATAAGTTAAGGCTTTATTTGTGACTTTTGGCAATTTTTCGTGTTTTTGTGTTGTCTCGTTTCGTTTTCTGTGAAATTTCTCTAGAACGATTCCTTTCTTTGGGTAAGTCCGATTTTTGGTGGAGCACAAAGAAAACATATACGCACATTATGCCGGAGGAAGTCGCCATCGGAGGTTTGGATCACTGGGAAAAAGAAGTCATGCGGAAAAGCCCCTGCGGGGATGGGCGCATTTTTGGAAAACAAAGGATTTAAGTTGCAATGGGAAAAATAGAAGCCGCAGGCAGGGTGGGAATTTTGTACCTGCCTGGCAGGGTACTTTTTCCCGTGTTATAAAATTCACTTAAGCTGCAGTGGGAAAAATAGAGGCCAGTGGTGGTGGGAATTTATTGTGCGCCTTGCAGGTAAAAATTCCATGATAAAATAAAAGGAAAATGACTTAAGTGGATCATGGGATTTAGGGGCTGCCTTGCGAGGTAAAAAATCCCATTGTCGAGAAATTCTTAAAAATAGAATTCTATTATGAAAAAAGTGTGACCCACCTTGGGTGAATAATAATGCATTAAATAAATATTTGTTAATATTTATTCACCCAATTTAGATACCGCACCCGGGCTTGTGGAAAAGTCAACACGGGGAAGTGGACATAAGGAATTTAAAATAGAATTTTAAAATTAAATAAATTTAATTTATTTAATGCAGCCCCATTTGAAGAAGGATTTTGCTCGAGCGAGGTGGCAAGCAAGGCTTTTGAAGAAGGATTTTGCTCGAGCAAGGTGGCAACAAGGCTAAAAGCTTCCAAATTTGGCGCATGCTTTGAAGGAGGTTGATCTTTGTCTGCATAATTGTTTGCATAAGTGTTACAGGTGCTTAGGAATTCATTATAGGTGCTTTACAAAGGAAAATGAGCTTTTATCAATGTCCAATACATTGCATATATCCTCTGAATATGAAGAATTGTCCAGATTTGCACCAGTTTTGAAGAATTTCAGTCAAATAAGAAGAAAAGAATTGTTCGGACAAAGATAAGACAAAGCTATGGCGAAGAAAGATGAAAAGAAAGCACAATAGAGTTATGCATCACTTCTAAATTTGCAGAATCTGGAGACACGGATCTAGGCTCGAAACCTCTTGTTGAATTGATAGATAGATCCGAGCACGAAAGACTTCACTCATGCGTGCGGAGAAACTTCACTCATGCGTGCGAGATTAAAAGCGGTGGAATTATTCGAGTTGCATGACTTTTCCATCCATAGCCTTGATTCACGAAGTTTGTTATGCAGGTGTAGATCCATACCCGGATGTAGATGCGATTGATTCCATATGCAGATCCAGATCCGGATCTCATAGTTGCGAAAAAGCTTCCGGCCACAAAGGCTTCATCCTCTTGTTTGAATGCGACTGTGAAGAAGTCGATGCGTGGAAAATTCCTTCGAGATCTTGTGCATGTGCTCTCATCTTCCGGTTGAAGCCTTCATTGAATTTTCATTCATCAGAAGTGCTTTCAGGATTTTTAATTGCTCATATGCAATTAAAAATAAGGATGATGAGTTATCATGGCAAACAATGCATTGATGCATGTGCGGAGAAGAATTGCAAAAGCTTGAGGATAAAAAGAGAAAGACAAGCGAAGGAAAAATTCCCGACTTGCTTCAGATCCATTACTCTCGGATCCGGTTTGGTGAGAATCAAAGGCAAAAGAATCGAGCCGCAGGCCTTGGAGACATGAAAAAGGACAAAGTCAACTTTCCTCTTCCTTCTTCTTTCCTCGAAGGCAAAGTCGACTTTCCTCTTCCTTCTTCTTTCCTCAAAAAGTAATTGAGTGATCAATTAAATTATACAACTTAAGTGATTGGTTTAAAAGCCATTACTTGAAGAAGTCAACTACTTGGAGATAGGTGGCACGTGCAAAGTAGAAGGTTCTATTTTCAATTGCAAATCATACATGTCACGCAAAGAGGAATTCCGGAGGAGGAAGATTGCCGGTTGTTTCTTTCGACTTCCATATGTGCCTTTAAAAATTCAACTAAAGCTTCCAACTTGTAATCGCCCCTCTAGATTCTATAAGTAGAGGAAGAACCTTCGGGTTAAAAATCAGAATTTGTAAGCAACAATCTTGTGTTATAGACTTTGTGCTAAACCCTGAGAGCAACTTGGAGCAAAGGAATACAAAGGAGTAGGTTTAGGAGAACTTTGTGTCACGGTGTCTTGTGTTTCTTGCTTTAGTCTTAGATCTCTTAATAAACTTTGTGTTATTTTAGATGCGGATCTAGAGTTGCCTTTGTTTTATAAGTCTGTGTGTTCATGTCTATTAAGTTTCTTCTATGTGCATACAATTAGTTCTGCTATCTACTAATTGGGATGCACATCTTCCCCATTTTTCTCTGTATTTCCTTTATTTCCTTCTATAAAATACTTCCTTTCTTGAACAAAGCGCTTACTTGCTCACGGACTGAGAACTTCTTGGTTATGGTTCATGAACTAAGTGGTTAAAGTAAAACCCACGATAGATAATAACACATTTTTATTGACAAATCATCACGGGAGCCTCACCGGTTAAATAAGGAGATTTATCTCATGATTTGCCTAGGTTTTGTGCAATGCGTAGAAAATCTAGCCAACAATTTTTCAATTCGCTTTTCACCTTTTTCCAGCCGACGACTATACTTAGAAAATTACTTAAAAATAATGCAAAGCTCACAAAAACAACTAAAATCCATGACATTAACTTCCCTTGCTCATTGATCGGGGGATCATTAAGATCATCTCGAGAGCTTTCCAACGACTGTGAGAACGCGACAAACGGACATCGGGAGCTCTAGATATGTTCGGTCAAAGTTCAGTCAACAGGAAAGTCAACTATGGTCAACTGGTCAACATTGGACCAATTGCACTGCGACACGTGGCAAAAGGCAAAGGGGAGTTGTTTGTTGGTTTTTGATCACCGGTCTTCGATGGTCGTAAAAATTATGCGTGGGAGTAAGAGGCTCAACTTTTATAACGGAGGGGAGCCCGGCCGCCGAGTGGACTAATTGGTTTCACCGACGTGGTGGGTCCACAAGCCACCACGTGGCTTGCCACCACGAGTTCGATCTTCTAATTGCAACTCGACAAGTGGGGCCATGTCGTTCGAATTACACATCATCGAATGGATCAAATTCTATTCATTGAGTGGGACCACGTATAAACAAGCGGAGTCAATAGACCGCATTTACCAATTCAAGCATGCACGTGAAGCGGTCAACACCCCCAGCCTTACCAATTTATGCGACCCATTTATTAGCCAAAGCAGCCACGTACCACCCATGCAATCAAATGTGGAGCGGTGGAGGGGCCTAAGCCCATGCGTGGAGGAGTCCACGTAAGGTAAGGGATAATCAAAGGTTTAAAAACCTTTGAAGATTTCTAATGCCGCCCCATGTGGGATAAACCCACATAAATTGTTGACCGCTCCATATGGGATTAAATCCCCCTAAATATGCATGGGTAAGGCTAACGTTAAAAATAGCCTTAGGATTATATGTAATCCCATCAACTATGCTACGGGATTAGGCTAATATTAGCCTATGGATAATATGTATTGCAATATTTGAGGGCCCTAAAAATGTATAAATAGGGAACCCTATTTCATTGTAATGGACACACATACACACACACAAACTTGGAGAGAAGCTCATTCCTAGAGCGTTGGAGGCGAAGTCGGAGCAAGAGGAGAATGAGAAATTGTTGTGTGTGAAGACCTAAATTATTTAGGCATTATTATTGACCTATTATTTGTTAGGCAATAATAAATTAAATATTTGTGGCTAGGAGTTATTCAAACTACCTAGTCGGCCCATAGCGCCACACCAATTACTTGCAAATCCTGGATTGTCGACCGGAGTGCTAGCTTCGCATTGTTTGCGTCGGGAAGGCCGATCGAAGCCGAAGGAGATTGTGCATCAGGAAGGTGGAAGTCGGGTGCTATTTTTCACCCTTGTCGTCCGAAGGTTTGGTGTACTGATAGGCAAGTAAAATTCCATTAGGTTTTCTTGTGAAAGTACTATTGTAACTTACAAGTTTTGACTAGTGGAACGGTTCGACCACGAACCCGGAGACGTAGGCAATTGCCGAACTCCGTAATCAATCTGTGTGCAATTGTGTTATTGTCTTGCATTATTTTAAATTGATTACTTAAAAGGAGTAAATTATCGGCAAATAATTAAAGCCTATAAGGGTCCGAGATCAGGTAGTAATAATCTGATTATTTTCGGATCATGTTTGGTATCAGAGCTGGTTTAGCTCCATAGTTGTTTTTCAGTAAATCTGATTAACAAAGTGATTGCTTCAAGATTGGTGCAGTTGGTTCAATTTGTGTGAACAGGGTACAAGTGCACTATGGGCAAGATGTCTACACAGGTGAAGCTCGAAGAGATTGAAGCTTATAATCACCAGATCCAGGAAGAGAATTCTCTCCTGTGATCATGTATTCCTCCTTGGAAGAGGAGAATGCTCGTTTGAAATCAGAACTGCAAACCAAGGATGAGCTCTTGGCAAGGTTGCAATGTGGTGATCAGAGGAAGGAAATACCTTCAACTTCAGATGCAGAGGCCATGGCAGATGATTGCACTGTAAGTTGTTCACCACGGGAATCTTCTTCTTCCTCCCATTCGGTTTCGGATTCAGGTAATGAAGTCTTTGGTTTGTTTGAAAAGCATACTAGAGGCATTGGATCCAAGTTACTAGATAAAATGGGATTTGATGGAAGAGGCCTTGGTAAAAATGGCCAAGGTATTGCTAACCCAATACAGGTCGAGGATCATCCTCGTTTTGCAGGTTTGGGTTATCCTAGTGTGGGAATGGAAATTGGAGAATGCTCCAAGAACGCTGATGGGAGACAAGCTTCCGAAAGCAAAGTGATTACCCCACTAGTCCTGCAAGAAGATTCTGAGTAGGAAAGTTGTGCTTCGTCATCACAGGCAAGATGTGGTAAGAGAAATCAGCGAAGAGGTAATGAGATTCCACCTCCAGTTTCTTACCATAATCATAAGCACAATAAAACTTCTGATCCACTTTTTCAGCTTAAGAAGTATGGTTATGATTTTCAGAAGATGTGGAATTCTTTTCCATGTACTTTTTGTGGATTGCATAATCATTCAGTGGCCAGATGCTGGAAGAGAAGGACACTGATGAAGAAGTTGATGCCATTCATCAAGAACACGGCAAATCAGAAAGACCAATCTCGTCATGCAGAGTCGAGAAATGGCAGAAAGAGTTCCTCATCCCAGAAGAAGGAGATTAAGAGGAATTTTTGTGCTCATTGCCAGAGGAATGGGCATCGGGTGGAAAATTGTTGGAAACTGCATCCATCTCGCCATCAGAGTAATGGCAAGCCAAAGATGGAATGGAGGCCTATTGCAAAGGCGAAGAAGTTTCTACTCCACCACTAGTTGACAATTCAACCCAGGACCAGGTAATACCTGAAAGTGAAAGTCCTTTAAAATGGGTAAGTCAACAATTTTTCAATTATATATTGCATAATTCAGATTGATGGATCGTATGCAGTATTAAGTTTGGAGATCAGATTTGTGAGAAAATGCTGAGAGAAAGGTTTACAATACTCAGTGGATTTTCTTACTTAGAAAATTTGATTAATGCTCCAAACATATCTCCTAATCAGCTTGTGAGTACCTATTACAGCTTGGATACAGGATTTGACTCATATAAAGCTTGGAGATTGATCTGCCATTTGTGCAGACAGTAGAGTTCACAGAGATCAGCTCGGAACTTCATTCTGTGTAGAGGCATTGTGACCGTGCAGCAGAATGGTAGCTGAATCACCGTTGGCATTGACGTCGGGTCGGAACTTCATTCTGTGTAGAGGCATTGCGACCGTGCAGCAGAATGGTACCTGATATTAGTATGTCAACAAGAGGAGCTCTCAAAGGATTAGCTCGGAACGTCATTCGGTGTCAAGGCATTGCGACCACACATACGAATGGTAGTGATCAAAAGACTTAGCATCATGCATCGGAGGCTCGAGGTCTTAGCATCATGCATCGGAGGGTTGAGGAGACTTAGCATCATGCATCGGAGGCTCGAGGTCTTGAAAAAGGCTTAGCATCATGCATCGGAGGCGTTGAGGTCTGTAACAGACTTAGCATCGTGCATTGGAGGCTCGAGGTCTTGAAAGAGGCTTAGCATCATGCATCGGAGGCGTTGAGGTCTGTATAGAGACTTAGCATCGTGCATCGGAGGCTCGAGGTCTTGAAAGAGGCTTAGCATCATGCATCGGAGGCGTTGAGGTCTGTAAAGGGACAAGGCATTGTCCATCATTGACATCGGATCAATCAAAGCTCTACGTAACATGGAGTTCCTTCAAACCAGTTCGGATTCTGCGGAATCAACTCGGAGCCAGGAGCTGTGTTATAGAGTAAAAGAAGATCCTTGTTGTCAGATATCAAGAAGCTTAGCACCGCATAGAAGGAGCGTTGAGGTTTCATTCAGAAACTTAGCACCATAAAGCGGAGGCGTGGAGGTCTTCTTCGGATATCAAAGTGGCGCAGTGGAAGCATCGTGGACCCATAACCCACAAGTCCAGGATCGGAGCAGAGTTGTCGAAGTGAGAAGGTTGGAGGAGAAGACCCAAGGGTCTACTACAGCAGCACTTCCGAGGTGGCAGCAAAGTTTTTCAGATTCAGGACAATATGGAAGCTTTTTGGGACAAAAAGCTTTTCTCAATGGGGAGGTGTGATCAGGGGATCATTTTTAAAAGTTCCCTAAACATCCCTAAATGGTGTCAGTGCAGAAGATCATCTCGAGAGCTTTCCGACTATTGTGAGAACGCGACAAACGGACATCGGGAGCTCTAGATATGTTCGGTCAAAGTTTAGTCAACAGGAAAGTCAACTATGGTCAACTGGTCAACATTGGACCAATTGCACTGCGACACGTGGCAAAAGGCAAAGGGGAGTTGTTTGTTGGTTTTTGATCACCGGTCTTCGATGGTCGTAAAAATTATGCGTGGGAGTAAGAGGCTCAACTTTTATAACGGAGGGGAGCCCAGCCGCCGAGTGGACTAATTGGTTCTCACCGACGTGGTGGGTCCACAAGCCACCACGTGGCTTGCCACCACGAGTTCGATCTTCTAATTGCAACTCGACAAGTGGGGCCATGTTTGAATTACACATCATCGAATGGATCAAATTCTATTCATTGAGTGGGACCACGTATAAACAAGCGGAGTCAATAGACCGCATTTACCAATTCAAGCATGCACGTGAAGCGGTCAACACCCCCAGCCTTACCAATTTATGCGACCCATTTATTAGCCAAAGCAGCCACGTACCACCCATGCAATCAAATGTGGAGCGGTGGAGGGGCCTAAGCCCATGCGTGGAGGAGTCCACGTAAGGTAAGGGATAATCAAAGGTTTAAAAACCTTTGAAGATTTCTAATGCCGCCCCATGTGGGATAAACCCACATAAATTGTTGACCGCTCCATATGGGATTAAATCCCCCTAAATATGCACGGGTAAGGCTAACGTTAAAAATAGCCTTAGGATTATATGTAATCCCATCAACTATGCTACGGGATTAGGCTAATATTAGCCTATGGATAATATGTATTGCAATATTTGAGGACCCTAAAAATGTATAAATAGGGTAACTATTTCATTGTAATGGGACACACATTACACACAAACTTGGAGAGAAGCTCATTCCTAGAGCGCTGGAGGCGAAGTCCGAGCCAAGAGGAGAATGAGAAATTGTTGTGTGAAGACCTAAATTATTTAGGCATTGTATATTTTTATATTATTGACCTATTATTTGTTAGGCAATAATAAATGAAATATTTGTGGCTAGGAGTTATTCAAACTACCTAGTCGGCCCATAGCGCCACACCAATTACTTGCAAATCCTGGATTGTCGACCGGAGTGCTAGCTTCGCATTGTTTGCGTCGGGAAGGCCGATCACAGCCGAAGGAGATTGTGCATCAAGAAGGTGGAAGTCGGGTGCTATTTTTCACCCTTGTCGTCCGAAGGTTTGGTGTACTGATAGGCAAGTAAAATTCCATTAGGTTTTCTTGTGAAAGTACTATTGTAACTTACAAGTTTTGACTAGTGGAACGGTTCGACCACGAACCCGGAGACGTAGGCAATTGCCGAACTCCGTAATCAATCTGTGTGCAATTGTCATTATTGTCTTGCATTATTTTAAATTGATTACTTAAAAGGAGTAATCCTTGAGGGCATATAGTAAAAATATGTTTAGAAAATATTCCCTCTTAGTCTCCCCGTGCTACATTTCTTGCATTAAAACCTTCAAATCAGGGGCTCCTAAGAGCAAAGGCTCTTTGCAAAAATTCAACAGCTTCTCTTGTTCAATCCAGTTGTGCCGTTGCTTACACTGAGTAATTAATACCAAAAGACAAAATGCATAATAATAGCTGTTCAAATTGCAGTCAAACCACTAATATATAGGTGTTATCCCTTGAAAGGAAAGGTTAATTTCAGTTAATTGTTTCTAATGATTTTATTTTTGAATGTTTTCGTTAAAGAAACAAAACATACTTAATTTGCCTTTGGGTCTTCGTAATCTGTGGAGTTATGTTTACATTTTCACTTCTGTACATGTCACTTGACTTCAGAAAGCGAATAATTATTCTTGATATTATTACTTTTTTATGGTTGCAGGTTTAAGTCAAATGTACATGCATATGGAAATTTTAAAGAGGCAGATGTGATTGTCACTCCCACAACTGGGTATAAATTTAAAGCTTATGTAGATATTGGATTATAGATATATGATGTCAATTTTGTTTTCCCAAGTTTTTGATAACTGTCCACTACTGATATGTACTTTTTCAGATTCCATGATATTATATGCAGCAATATAAAAACTTAAGCTATTGTCTCTTGAATAAGCTTTGTAACTAGGCATAAGTTAGCAATATTTCAGTAGAAAATTTATTAAATATTTTCTCTTAAAGAATGATTGTTGAAGTATGGGATGAAAAGCAATTGGTGTTCTCTTGGACCACAGAAACAGCCTTAAGGAATTTTAAATGCAAGCTAAAAACTGGAGAATAAACACAACTCGTGGAATTACACAGGGTGATATCAATATTTATTAGAGGCATTTAATTATTTACTCTTGTCGTATTGAATTAGAGTTCACTTTTCTTTTTTTTCAGAAAGATAAAAGAGTGTAGGGATGCATCAAATGTTTTATAATGCTGTTGGCATTGGAAAGCTACACTACCTCTTCAGATACTTGGTAAAACGAATTTAAATGTATCTTTCTTCTATTAACTAGGCCAGTCTTCATGACACACATCTATAATAGTTTCAATATTATACCATACTCACAAATTTGTGATAAAATATATTCCCGTACTATATTCAATATACAAGTAAAAGTGTTCAGGTTTCCATCCCTTGTTCAGATTCATACAAATAAATATCTGGTCATTTTTCCAATTTCATTGTACGGTGTCATGTCTAACAACAGATGTAGGTGGCGGGAAAGTGCGTGTGAACTGTGAAGAAGTGAGGTGGTGACTTTGTGACAGTAACTGTGATGAAGTCATTGTAGCACAGGGACAGATCCATGAATGTTCAGCATGTCTTATTGAAGTATAAGTTCTAGATATGAATGGAAACCAATTGATTTAGAAGATTGGTTGTAGTGGAAGTAACCATGACTGAATCTAGGCGGGAGGGGCAGCTCCTTCCTCCATCAAAACTTGCTTATTAGTTATTAGTATTCAATGGACAAAGAAACAGAAGTTAAATACATGGAAGAATTAGAGAAATTCTCAATCACGGGACATGAAATCGAAATTCCCCACAAAGACATGGAATGGGTACCATTTGAAATCAGATATTAAGCTGGCAGCATCTATTGATTAACATTTAACAAAACAACATATTAAGTACCTAACGGAACAGGTGATCCTCTGCTGTTTCATGCATCTATGCCTTTCAATCAAGACACTTAGTGATTCGAGCCATGAGAATTGGACGTAAGGAAGGTATGTGGAAATACTAGTATAATGATGTGGGCAGCAATATGCGATCTAGATCCCATGGGCAATCCAGGAGACAACACATGAAATGGCAGGATATAATGTGTTAGAATGGAAGAAATATATATTAATATAAATCGGAAAGCAAAATTAAGATTCATTTAGAGTTCTATTGATTTGAAAGGCACATAGATAGCAATCTTTGAGAATGAATGGATAAATGTATAAATACTAAAGATATACGAACATTATGTAAGATGGAGAAGTTTCTCTTTTGACCCTTACCCAAAAAGTGGTGCTACATGGAACCTATTTGCACCAATTCCAAGTAATGTTTGGTGTTGGGAGCCAATATGGGTATTTTTATGTGGCACAAACATGGTTTGTATATACCTTAGTTTTGCTTAAGACACTTTCTTTTGCAGGACTCTTTGGCGCACTAATCTTCCCAAACGTACGTCCTAAGGAGTAGACCAAGAGCGGGGTTGCAATGGCTCTTTGTGAGAGATTCATCATGCATCCTTCATATTACCATTTTCAAATCATCATGCAATAAGTTTATATTGTCCTCCTAAGTTCTGTTCCCCCTTTTGACCCTATTTTTCTACTTTGCTAGCTCCCACTTCTGGTTGATGCCATTGGCTCGGTTGATGAGCGTTGCCCAAAAGCATCAAAAGCGAATTTTTGTTGTTTTAGTATAGATCCGTATTCATAGGTTCCAGATTGTTAATTTTGAAATATAGAACTTTGAACTGCTTTGCCTTGGCTCACAAATTTACCGTAGGAAGAAGAAGATGACTTAGGGTTAAGAGGAGCTTACACCAAGGAAGACAAATTGAAGCATATTGACTTTCAAAGATATCAAGAATAGGATCTGTACTAGGGAGGTTTACCTTAGTTATTGGAGTCTCTAACGTTGGACTACTTGGGGCTGCATATGTCTATCTTGTCTTCAACTAGGACAATTTCTCTTCAAATGCTATAAACCAAGGGGAAGATTAATGTAGTGATAAGTCAACCCTTGGTATCTCTAACCCTAAGCTCTTTCTTGTGTACTTTTGTTGGTGATTGTTCTACGTCTCATGTATTAGATAGGATAGATTAGCATTTGCTTGTTATCTTATTGCTATCTTTTACATTCTTTTCATTCATAGCTCTTGCTCGCCACTTGATAGGAACCCCTTTGTACAACCTTTAGATTAGAATCTTAGATAGCTCATGTTTACCGCCTAATGGTAGTTGAGTTGCTTATAGCTCTTACTTCAACTTCTAATGACACCCGACTTTAGTAAGGTCCTTGACCGTTTATCTCCTTAAACATTGTGGGTAAAGTGATCAATTAAAATCTCTAGTGTACATGATCCTTATATGTAACCTAGACTGCTTTGTGGACCGACATTGTGTGTGTGTGGATCTAGAATGGTCTTCTACTGTTTCCTATTTTAGAGGATCCTTATAGACTATTTCAAATTTACATAGATTACAGTGAACTTTGACGTGAATTTTGCCCAACCATTGATTAGGATATATTCACTTTATTCTTTTCCTAGATTCTTAGCATAATCAGTTTGTTAAGCATACCTTGATTGCTAGATTTCCTTTCTCCCTTTAGAACCCAAATGGCTACTCCTTCCTACTGATGGAATATCTACATGATAGCGGTAGAGGCCACACATGGCTCTCCCTTCTTTGAATCACAACCTTTCTTTAATAAAGATTGCCTAATGGCTTCTGCCAATACTAAGAAATCCATTCTTCCTCCTAACAAGGTTAACACTAGATCAATGCAAATAGATATCTTCCATTGATTGAGGATCTAGAGCATGGAGGATAACAATAAGATTATGTCGAATTCACTCTCGAAATACAAAGATTTCTAGCCGATAACCCTCAATATGCAAAAGCGATCTCATGTTTTCAATCTCTTCCAAACCCCTCTAAGATAATTCTCTTTTCAAACTTTGGGGCAAATCAAAGCATGACATGCCCTATCCGGTCTTCATCCATAAACCCCTCTATAGCTTAAACCATCACATATGCTACCTTTTGTCATCCCCTTTCGCTAAACATGAATACTCAAACACATGAAAATCCTCCCAACGGATCATACCTAGATGATCATGCAATTCTTGGTATGCAAATCTGGTGCCAATCAATTCATGCAAATGCAAGCACAACTAGTCTAAATGTCCAATAGAGAACAACAAATTCAATGGGGATTGCCAATTCAATGTCTTGCCCTCCCCCTAATAGATAATTGTGGGATCCTAATCCCATAACCTCCCATTAAGTAACAAATTACTTCAAAAACTGCTAAACAAGTCCTTAACACCTTACATTGGGGGAATCACCCCAACCATCACCAATGATAGGTACTGATCCCACTTTACATCTCAAAGCTTTTGGAAATCTCTACAAAGATTGACTCAAAACCAACACCTATGCAGCAACCAAATTACTAGCAAAAACCCTTATGCGTGACACTTTAGAATGGTATAATCAATTTAAGCCTAGCTCCATTGTCGAATTAGAAAGCATAGTTAATGTTCTTGTTCAAGAATTCCAATACCATGACTTATCTGAAAACAACTTCTGAAACTTCATCTATTGCAAACAACTAGAACATGAGATGACCCATTACTTCATCCAGAGATGGATCTCGTTAGGCTATAAGGTTGAGCATAACATCATTTGAAGAATGCCTTTTCAAGGTTTGCAAAACTACATTAGAACCTTGGCTGTAATACAAAGATTGGTCTTTATCTCCTAATTTTTTTAGAAATCATTTGACCAATCTAAAAGACAAGATCATCTCATGTGTCAAAGTGAGATTTTTCAACCCAAGCAACCTACCATAATGCTCATTAGACCAAACAAAAACATATATTATACCAATGATACTATGTCGACACCCATGGTTGTAGCTTCAATTGAAAATAGTTGTTCACGCAGATCATGTCCGATACTTCTCAAAATGGAGCCCCTTCCAAACCAACTTTGAGAATCCCATTTGAATCACACCCTCAACTAGGAGAATTTAATCACCAACCTCTAAGAAAAGAAGTTAGAAGAAAACTACCTAGACACCTTAAAGAACTAGATCCTACTAAGCCAAACCCCCAATGGTATGACACAAATTTTGTTGTTTCCTCGTGAATCGGGGTCATTCACACAAAGCTGTCACTTCCTTCGAGGCTTAGTGCACACTTTCCTCTCTGTAATAACTTTGATCACATCGCATGATGGCTAGAGAGAGAGATGAAGAGTTCCATGACACTTCCAAACATAATGAAAACTTGTAATATCCCTAAAAAATACTTTAGATAAATATGGATATTTCTCCCAAAACCCTAGGACATCTATATAAAAATTGCCTTTTTTGATAGCATCGACAATTTGATTTTTATTAAAAAACAGCAAGCCTCAAGGTGCAAAGCAGACTTTTATTTATTGATTTCAATCTACAACAAAAGAAATACTAGAGTGTTTGAATACAATTATTTTCACACAATTGATGATATAAATGGAAAGATAGATGGAAGAGGAGCATGCAAATTGCTTTGACCGAAATCTACCCCTAGATATTGAAGCCCTAGCTGTATTTGTTGTTTTGGATGTAGAATTAAGCCTGAAAAGCATGCTGTAGCTGAATTGGATGAACACATGTACATTGAATGATCACCACAACCCCGAATGGAATTGCCAAGCTCAGATGTAAGGGATTTCGTCCTCAAATCTGTATGCAAATGATGGAATTTGTTCTCTATTGCTGATGTAGAAGCAGAAGCTACTTGTAGACAAAGAAGTGATTGATTAATTTCCAAGATGTATGTAATAATAAACCACAAATCTGCCTTTATGACTTCCAAGGCCTTCTCCAAAGTGGCACCCCATCCTAAAAAATAGAAACAAACAAGTATAAAATTGTTTTATCCTCTCTCCATTCTAAAAATAGTACCTTAATGCCCATGCAACCCACTCTATCTTTGGCACCCCATTCTTTATTTAATTATTATTCTATCATAGCGCTCAATAATAGAAGTTCATAACTCTATTATTATTTTATTCTATTTCGTTTTTTGGATTAAAGATATAATTTAAGTGTCCTTTTTCAATTAAAATATAAAAATACCCTTGGACCATTTAAATTAATTTATTTCCCTTTTAAACTTCCCCTTAGCCTATGGAAAATAATAAGAATAGGCTTTGGGTTTCCAGAGTTAATTAATTCTAAAAAGGGGACATTACAAAACCGCAACATGCACGAAAGCATTTATCTAGCCAATGCCCAAGTAGGTATTTATCATAGTTACAGAGAAGACGTGCGGTGCAGTGCGGGGAGAGACGACAATATATATGAAATAACTAGAAAAATACTATTGTACATTATTAATTTATTTAGATTCAAAATGCATTGAAATTTAAAAATAACTATACTTTTTGAAGGAAATCAAATGTGGACAAAAGATGAGTAATTCTATTGATATTTGATATCTCACATATTGTGGGAAGAGTACATTGTAACATAAAAATGCAAACAATCCATGTGTGTACGTGTGTGTGTGTGTGTGGGGGAGACTAGAGGAGGCGTTAGTAAAGGTTTTACGCACACGGAGATGTCTCCGTCACGCGTCTCCGTGCACCCGGTACATGTACGTGTATGTGTACCGGTATGCGTCCCAAGTGGTGGGGGATGCGTCTCCGTGCAACAATGGTATTTATAAAAGCCCTCTATTGGATCATTTCAAAAACACGAATCAAGTTCCTCAAGATGATATCGACAATCAAAAACCTCAAAACCCTACTCAAGCAACCAATGTCGTAGAAGCCACGATTTATCCTAATGCATCAACCAATGAGGAAAGCCTAGTGCTCATGCATAACATAACATGTCATTTCATGCATAGATTTGGCTCACAACACTCAACTCCTATAACCAATTACATGACATAAAATTGGCCAAACCTATGATATAGTTTAGAAGTCTAGACAACTTATGAAACCCTATCACAAAAACAAAATCATAAAATTTGCCAAAATATGATGTGTTATTGGCCAAACCAATGGCTTGGGAAAATCAACCCATTCCCGCAACATCATTGACTAGGCCAATGAAGTTGTTTCGTCCACTAACGCCATCGGCGGGGTTGATGACATAAAAAAATAAACAAAAAAATAAAAATCTAGGTTTACCCTCTTCAAGCCAACCTAGATATCACAATTATTTAAAGAAATTTAAATCTTTATCAGAGGACTAAGATCAAATGAATATTACGGTAACATGTAAGATCTATCATGCAAGAAAAAACAAGTGTAAACAATAGTGAGATAAAAGTGACTTAGCTTGTATACGGAGATCTGGGGATGATTACGGGATGGAACCGAGAGGGATAAGTGGATCTAAATTGATTAAGCTTCATCTCGCAAAAGCGGAACTTGAAAATCCATTAGATAGCACTTTGTGCGAGATACGAGATAAGACCGCTTGAGCGCTAGTGTCTTGACAACAACTCTGGATCGATCTTTTCAGCGTTTGATGATATTTGTTTCTTTTCGCTCTTCGTCGCATCCACTTCGTTGTAGGATTTCTTTGTCACTCTTGAACCTACAAAATAAACCCTACTTATCTCGCACAAGGCTCAAACAAACATTAGATGAAATAAATAATGCATATGCTTGAGTCGGACTAACCTCGACGGTCACCTCAATGTGATTGTCACCGAGCGTTGCACTACATTTTAGATTCTATGTAGTTCTAGTGTGTGTGTGTGATTAAATTGTCCCTTGAAGCTAGGTTGCCCTTGTGCTAGTCGCACCAAGATAGCGGGCTACAACTACTTTTCCCCCAAGATGAATATGTGAGATGGAATTTAGAAATAACCCCTCTATGCGCAAAGTTGAATAATACAACCCAAATGCAATCCTTGAATGATGTTCTTTGTTCAAGTAGTAGATAGTAAGTAATAGCCCAAGTTGTCTCGCCCTTAATAATAGTAAGTCATATATATATATATATATATATATATATGATTCCCTTGTTTGAATTTTGTCATTAACAACCAAAAGGCTGACCCAAAGTGATGGGTAGTAATTTAAAAAAAGATAACAAATGATGTGACATTTCAAATTTGAGAAAAGGAGGGAAAATGATATAAGTGCTCAAAGGGGATGGTAGCGTGTGGGCGCTCTGCTGTTCCTAATGGGCGGTATTGTCTGGGATGCTTGGAGGATATAACGAAAAATACAGAGTTGGGTCATATGTTGTCTAATGTCCAAAAGTAAAGTAGCCATTTGAGAAAAGAAAATGATAAGAGTATCACAAGGATAAAGCAATGTAAAAACAAAGCAAGTGTTGTTAATGTCTAGTTTTCTTGCTTAGGAATCATGCATATAATGACATACTTAGAGGCGTGATGTAAATAGAAAGTGCGTGATTTCGTGACTACACATAATGACTACATTGCTTCAGGTTTTTTCTCCTCATAAAGCAGCATATATTTGAGGAATGAGATCCTATTTTGGAGCTCCCGCATCTCCCAAGCAAAATTTCCTTCCTTGATCTCACATGAAACACCATGCAAACACTTGTAATCACCTTATGAAAACCCTCTTTGACATGAATATCCCTCAACCACCGCTTTAGGGCAAGAGAACCCACTTTGCATGGTTATGATGAGATGGTGATTGTTTAATGCTTCATGTATTAGATATGATAAATTAGCTTATGCTGGTTTGTTTTGTTGCTATCTTTTACATTCTTGTTACGAGATAGCTCTTGCTTCTTGCCTAGTCACACCTTTTACAATTTTTAGATTTGATAGCTCATGCTTACCACCTAATTGTAGTTTAGTTACTTGTAGCTCTTGTTTCAATGTCTAATGACACCTGGATTAGTAAAGGTTATCCAACTTGTATCTCCTCGCAAATTGTGTGTAGATTCCCCTTATAGATCTATTACTGACCTCCCATGCACATGACCCTTTTCTATAGCCTTGTAACACTTTGTGGACCAATATTTTTGTGTGTGGGATGTGGAATGGTCTTCTACCTTCTCCTAGTTTAGAGGATCCTTATAGATAGATTAAGTGTTGCATAATCTTCACCAAACATAAGTTCAACAAATAACTATTTAAGCATAGGATGTCGAATTCCTTTTTTTGAATTGAATCTTTTAGTAAATTGATGGCGAAGCAAGTCATTGCCTTTTTACCACCACAATTTGAAAGAGCCGTATTGTGATGATGCGAGGGTGTATGAAAGTGCGAAAAAAATTGGATGGTGAGGAGTTGAAACCATATGATCGACAAGAGCTGACATAGTCGTATGGTGCAGTGATAGAGGGAAGAGCTTGTGGGAAAGAGTAGAGAGGGCTGTATATCCGAACAACTATGCCAATGGATGTGCGGGGTGGAGTAGAAGCGTCATAAACAAATTAGGGGCCGAAAAAAATATACATTGCAATATCACTTGTATGGTGCGTGTGGCATGGAGAGGCAAGCAAAACATGCACGTTGAAATAACAAGACACAATAGTAATAAGGGTGTGCGATAGTAATAAGGGTGTATGGCTGAGCTCTGCTATAGTGTACATTTAACAAAGGGTTTATATAGCTTGTTGGACAATCCTATCTTTGCTCATAGTAGGCACTCAACTTCAAACTGTATGGGTGTCTCATAGCCGTATAGTATGGTTTTATGTTATTGTTGATGTGCATATGATGAAGGTTGGGTTGGCCATACGATCGAATGAGTGGATGGTTCATTAGAAGACCCCCCGCCTTCCTTTTTTATAACGATCATTCATATTTTTTAATTTTTCCTTCAATAACCATACTTATTCGAATAATAACCGCACCTTTATTTATTTTCTTGACGGGTCCACGATACTATATATTTTGGACCTAAAAGCTTAATATCAATTAAATTAATATTTTTTTCCCTTAGCTGATATAATATTAACTTGGATTCATGCACCGCACCTCTACATTTTGTACCATCAAAATTCACTATTGCTCGACACAATTATGCGTTCCAATTTTTTTGCCTTTACATTGACCATTACTTTTTAATATAAACACCACGAACATGACATTCTCTACCTTAAACATTTATCTTGCTCATGTTTCCTTCATCTTTTAACACAAATACCATATATTAAAAACTCCCTGTAGTGCGAGTATTAGTCATGACAATACTTCATCTGTCTTCACATCGCCTCGGTCAACGAACGCGCTTGAGGACCATTTGTTTAGATGAGCATATTCGTATATGAACGAACTTGAGAAATAGGATGTTCTTGGTGGCAATATCTCACCTTCCAATGTAATTTTATCCTCAAACCCCACATGCATGCTTACTCGTAGTTGGTTCTTTGAACTTTGTGTCATCTACCCCTTCAAATTGGTGGGCAAATTTATCATTGAACTTTTCATCCTTGATGTTGTATTCTATGAACTTAGGTGGGTAGGCCAACCTGTGACATTCATGGTTTAGAAGGAATTGGCATCACCAATGTCTACTTTTGGTCATCTCACTATAAGTCGTGGCCTTCTTCAATCGCTATAATCTCGATGCTATTGCAATTGAGGTAGAACATTTCATGGTCTTCCATTTGCCAATTGAACAAACCATACATGGAGATTGTCCGATCTTTTCGAGCATGATTGTAAATCCAAGACCCCTTCATTATTTGATTTCATCATATCATGTTTCCCATCCATCAAGCGATCTTTGAATTAAGAATCCAATGAGTCCGATGAGGCCTTTCTTATTGAACTATTGACTCTTCAAATCTATGATATTTCTATCAACCAATCCCGATTGAGTAGTGTAATGTAATATCCTTGAAAAACACTTCAGATAAATCTAGATAGTTTTTTGTCAAAACCCTAGGGCAGCAAAAGTATAAAAATTGACTTTTATGACATCATCGACAATTTGTTTTTAATAAAAACAGCATACCCCAATGTGCCAAAAAATAAACTTTATTTATTGATTTCAAATCAGGTACAATAAAAATACAAGTGTTTGAATACATTTATTTTCTCACAATTGATGATCTAAATGGAAAGATAGATGAAAGATAAGAGCATGCAAACTAGTTTGACTAAAACTGCCCCTAGATAATGAAGCCCTATCCGTACTTGTTGTTCTAGATGTAGAATCAACTTGAAAAGTGTGCTCTAGCTGAATTGGATGAACACTGTACCACTGAATAGTCACTCAGTAACCCCTGAATAGAATTGCCAAGCTTGGAAATGGGGAATTCTATCCTCGATCTGTATACAAATGAGTGATTTCGTCCTCTATTGCTGATGCACGAAAGAGAAGATACTTAAAGGCAAAGTAGTTGATAAATTTTCAAGATCCTTGAAAAATAAACCACAAATTTGCCTTTATAACTTCCAAGGCCCTCTCCAAAGTGGGCGCCCCCTTTGAAATTACATGCATGCTCCACAAACAATAAAAATTTATTCTCTCCCCATGTTGGCACCCCATCCTAAGAATAGGAATAAACAATATTAAAATGCTTTATCCTCTCTCCATCCTAAAAATAGGATCTTGATACTCATGCAAAGCCCACTCTATCCTTGGCGCCCCCATTCTTATTTAATTATTATTCTAACTTTGGCACCCAATAATAGAAGTTCATCATTCTATTATTATTTTATTCTATTTCTGCTTTTTGGATTAAAAATATAATTTAAGTGTCATTTTTCCAATTAAAATATCAAAATAACCTTGGATTTCCCTTTAATTTCCCCTTAGCCTACAAAAAATAATAAGAATAGGCTTGGGTATCCAAAGTTAATAAATTCTAAAAGGGCACATTACATGTGGTGTAGGCCTTCTTCTTCAACAACCGACTCCAAAATATAACAAAAAGGGTTGGGTTCCGATAAATATTTTTGTTCCTACATAGGCACACATGAAAGTGATTTGATTTAAGCATTTGTTCTATGGAGTAATGTATGATGCATTTTTCATTTTTGTTGTCCCATTAGTACATCCGATATTGTAATGCTGTCATGATTTGCTCCTAATAGATAGAGTGCCGGACGCCACATAGTTGGTTTACCAAGGTTCTTCTAAGTCCTATCCGGAAGAACATTCGAGCCATAACCAACATCGACAATAATATTTGTCAAATTCTTGCCCAAAATTTCCACATAAACGATTGTTTCTGTTAGGCTAGATTCATGGTGGAAGCATGGGATCAATCACTTGATCATCTCACAATGGGGGCTTGACTCTAGGTTCTTTATTATGATTTTTCTCTCCCTCTTACTTGATGCTACACCATTTGACGTTAGGTGTGTCATTGTTTGCTCCATGTCAGAGCAATGTTTGTATGGAAGTAGCTATAACATTCTTGAGTTCTGGGAACGCCTTGCAATAAGTTAGCTATCTTCACAAGTATGGTTGTCTTGAAAACTTGTCTTGCAAAATCTTTGTCGAGTCGATTTCTTATCACCTTTGTGTACTTGCATGTTCTCGCATCGACGTTCTTCTTCAACACTTGCCCTCTCGAGCTTCCACCCTCACATCGGTCAATCTTTCCTTATGTGCATGTGGGTTGAGGTGATTAGCTTTCTTTGTTTGTGCTCAAGTAATTTCCATAATTTCCTTGCTCTTGGCTATGCTAATCTTATTGGCATTTGCTAGCTTTAGACAATTGCCATTGTTGTGGTCCCCCGACCCACCCCATCTATGAGAAGTCCTCATTGCATTTCGACATCGCTCATTTGGTTGTCCTCGAGTCGTGCTGAATCTGAAATCCAACACCATTAAATGATGTTGGTAATTTCTTGGTGGTGTGATGGGTGGTGTCAATTTGTTGTACTTGTGTGAACAACACTTGGATGCTCTTATTCCACAAATCGAGTGCAATCCTTGATTGAATTCCTTGTAACTTGTGAAATCTCATAGAATATTATATTTGGGCAATTCACCTTGGTGTGACTTTCTACCTTGCAGTTAGTACACCAAATATCCTTTCCTTCATTCTTAATGTCTCCCTTGAGCTCCCTTAGATTTTTGGGCATGTCCCTCTTAAAAGCTTTCACCGCTCCTCATTCATTGTTGTTGAGTCTAAGTCATGTTTTCCATTCCTTGAGTGCAAGGATGTCTTATTCTCACTTTCAATATCCATTTCTTGATTCTATGCATCTTTGTAAGACGAGCTTCTGCAATGAGGGTATCAATTCTTTAATAAACTTGCTTCTTCAAGTTGGAAATAGGTTCTTTTTCAATTTTGCCCAGTTTTTGAGTCTTATATTATAGGCTTGAACTTTTTGTGTTTAACTAATGAGGCATTATAGATTTATATGACAATCTCATTTTCGCCTTTGAGAAGTTTAAATTCATCCTCAAATATTTTCCTTAGTGTCTTCCATGCTATCTTATCAATGGTTGATATGTCTCTAAACAAATCAGTCACCACTCCTTGAAGTGTGGTTAAAAACCGCACCCAGTGACACTCATTTAACAACCCAATGGCAGTTCAGATTGTGACGTGTCTTGTGATGTTGTATTGGATCTTTAGATTTGTCACCAATGAACTTCAGTAGCTTCTATTTTTTGAGCTGGAGTGTTCATGGTTGTGGACACTTTGAGTACTTCTGATATGGCTCTTCGAATATGATCCTTCTCCTTGGGAAGGTCCATGTTGATATTCCTTTGTGCTCTCAACAATGTCGAACATATCTCTCTACTCAACCCTACCTTTAGTAGTGATCCGTAATCTATCTTACTCTTAGTTAGGTCCCCATTCTGCTACTCTCACCTACTTGTCATTTAGATTGCTCAAATTCTTCACTTGATTCTTTTCGCAACACCCTTCAACCCAACCTAGTTGCAAAGCTTACACTTCTTTTCTTTGGAAGGGGCAATTGTTTGACAACACTCACTCTTTACTTGCGAGTGGTATAGGGTCCACCACTTTTGTTTGGCCCTTTCTTTGGTTCAGCTCGGCTTCGGCTCTAACTTATATTAAATGTCGTGGCCTTGGGTTTCGCTTTAGCTTCTGCTCCATACTTTTCTTGATGGATATTTAGAATTGGTTTTTGTTGCAACCTTGGTTGTCTATTTTGTTGCTCCACCAATAGAGTATATCATTTGACTTCTTAGTCCCCTTCTTGATTGTGTTGTCTTATCGCCCCCTTGTTTGGGGTCAATGGCATTAATTATTTTTGTGCAAAGTCAATCTTCTTTGCCTTAACGACACCTCTTTTTGTATCATTGTAAGATTTTTTATTTTACTTCATGGCTACATTCGCCATGGATATGTTATAAGATAATATTGTGCCTTGTCAAATTCTATTGTTGACTGACTTTCACTTCTACCTGATGTTAGCTTGAACTGACTATGCAAGGGCAACAATGCTAGAATGTTTGTTATACAAACTATACTATTGAAAGAACATCAATTACAAAAGAATAAATGCACACCACATGAATATGGAAGTAATCACAACTTTATTCCTCGGGTAGTTCTCAATGTAAGTTGTTTGATATAGGGAGGACTTTATACACAACACCCGTAATCCGATGTACCTCATTCTATTTATATGACAAGACTCAACTGATGTGTTAGGCACAACCATCAATAACCGAACATACTAATAAGATTCATTACAATGCTACATAATGCTGACCTAGGTTGCTGCATTTGAATTTGTGAAGGATATAATTCGTAAATATTTCGTTGCTAAACAAATCAGCCATAATTTTTTATAAAATTTGACTAAAAGAAATGTTATGCCTATTTTTAAGATTAAATATTCAAAAAAGGAAGAACAAATCTCAACAAAATTGTAATGATTTTCAATTATTTTTAACAAACTGGTTTAGCCATAATTGGTATTTGGTGAATTTCAATGTTTTTACATAAGATTTACCGAATGTGGAAACTTACATTGACAATACAATTACTAACAACTTAATAATGTTGGCTACCAAAGCATGTAATGAATAATATGCTACTAATAGTGACAATCCTAACATGACAGTCTACTCTTGGGAGGTACCCCATAGTAGTATCACTTATGAGAGACTAGGTCTTTTCAACCACTACTTATTAAGGGTGGGTCATGAAGAATGGCTTGATAACAACACAATTAATTCCCATTTAAAATGATATCACATAATAATGCATTGTTTACTTTTGTTCTAGGTCGACACAAATGTTGTCAAGTCATCAATGCTTGCCTAGCTTGACATTCTTCATTCGAAATCAGCACCACTTGGTTTTCCCTAATTTTTATCATTAGTAGGTTTTTCCTTTGTCATAGTGATCAAGGTCCATTATTGGTGCTAGAACTTCTAGCTTAGGCACCTATTATCAAAGAAACTTTCTTGTGGTGTCAAATTGATGATTGAACTTGGCACCAAAATGTGACAAAGTAGACCTATATGTAAACTTTGTTGATTCAAATCGCTCTCATCAAGCTAGCTGTTGGCATTATCTACAATGTCGTTCTTATGAATTGTTGGATGACATCTTCTATGACCCCAAGATGGGTGACATGACTCGATGACCAATACTCTCTAGAGATTACTAGGCATCAAGAGTTGATATTTCTCTATTTTGATGCGACAAATTGAATCTCCATATAATGCAAAACTATAATCCAAACTAGTATAAACATCATCTTCTAGAAACTCTCCTAACATTTGTAGACAATGAACCTTAGGAAGTACAAAAGGTGTTGGTAATGCATGTTGTTTGCATCTCTCGGAATTTGGATGGGGAGGGGTAATGTACCCCTCTACACACCGTATCTCTACACAAAAGAATGAACGATCTACCACGTCTAGTTCAACAAAAGAAAGAAGATGGAGGCACCTTAATAGCTGCTTACAGAGGGTGGTGTGATCAAATTGATCTCTCACCAATTGTGTAGCTGATTGTGATCAATGAAACCACTTCTAATAAAAGCAATTCATCAATTTACAATTCATGATTAATTACCTTTACAACTACTTCAAGAATTGAGATAATTTTTTTGCAAAAATGAAGGATGCATTACAACAATGAAATATAGCTTAAGATACATGAAAGGAACATTAAAATAACACATAATTCACACATGATGACACCTTATTTACCTTGAAAAAACCATTGTGGGGGGAAGACCAACATGGAAATGGAGCCTTATGGATACAATTGGGCTATGTCTCATATGTGAGTGAGTACAAGTGCAATCCACTTAAAAACTTCTCCTTATACCTCTTACAATATTTTGTGCTTGTTGCTCTGCAATTCCTCTTTGCTTTGAACTGTTGCCACATGAAATTAGACCTTTTATTTAGAGATTTAACATAAAATAAGAAGTGAAGAGACACACCAATAAGACTTCATTTTATTCTTAGTTCCCGAATGACAAGAGGAATGGCGGAAAAACAAAATTCAATGACTCTTCATTAGGCCTTATCTATTTCTTGTATGTCTACTTGGAGGTTTGTGTACATTGAAAATTTGTGATTATCTACAACATATGTACAAGATATTTGCATACATAGAAATCCTTTTGGATCATACGTACCATGTGGAGAGGTTTTGAATCCCAAAACTACTTTCATACATAGAAGTCAAGGATGACCTTCCCACCTTCATTCTTGAACCTGCATTTTGGGATGGTGAAGTGATGTTCTTCTTCCACCTTGCTCTATCCACCAAATTTGAATACGAGAGTGGTGGTTTTCTTGCACCCTTTTCTATCCACTCACTTTGGAATGTGAGAGTAATGTCATTATTAAACACGTATTCTCTACAATGAAAAAAAATATGTGACGAGGAATTCAACAACTAAACAAAACTAGCTACAACTCATGGCGAAAATATTTTTGCTACGTAATTGCCTTGCACGAATTAGCTTTGGATTTGGCTATTGCAAATCTTGTTAAAGTGAATTATACACGTGACAATTTTATTTGGCTCCCTGTGAGGTCCAAGGGATGGCGCTCTAAATGAGGATCTAGAGTTGAATGTGTATGTGAAAGCAATTATATTTGAAGAAACACAATAGAGAAAATAGCAGAATTGGAACATAAAACTATATTAATATGTGCATTGTGTGCATGACATACTCCCGAGGAGATGTATGGCTATCTAATGCTATAGATGTGTACATAAATTACAAAGCCATGAAGGTATAAAGAACAATTATGGAAGTCGAAACAATTGAGCTTCCAATGTGACTCGTTGCCTTCCATCACTTGAGCTGAACAACATCAAAAAGTTAGCGGTCAAAATATTCATTGCAGGAAACATGCCTCTACCCTCGAGGGCTATGCCTTGACTCACTTTAGGGCGTAACCCCTATTAGAATGGAGGCAACAATGTTGCTGACTCCTTGTGGTGCAAAGCATTATGAGTTGGCCTTAGTGGTGTGGCATTGGACATTTGGGAGCTCAAGGAAGTCACCGGTGAAGATTGCATAAGATTTGGTGTGTGCATGGATAGAGCCATGTTCGATCTACCCAAATTACATGGTGCCATTGTAGAAGTGTGTGCAACATTTGGTGGAGATGGATTGGTGATCGTGGAGGTACTCCAAACTTTGGAGGTGGTTTTGAGTACTGCAGACCATTGAACAAGATCCGCAATTACTTCAATTTTTGAGCATAGGTTTAGCAAGATCACTAGAATTGCTTTTGGAGGGTCCCCACGGATTATGTGCTTCACTTTGAGAAGCAATGGTTCTGATTGTGTTAAGTTCAGGAAGCAAGTGTGAAACCTTGGCTTCTAGTTAAAATGGTGTACCATTTTCCTTGATAAGGAAGTTGACTTGCTTTGAAAATTTTGTATATTGACATATAATTGTTTTGTGTACACATGATTTCCAAAATCTCATTTGCCTTCTGATTGTGGATGTGCTTCTATAGAAGGTGACTTCTAAATGTTGAATATGCATAGTTGTATGATGTAATCTTCGTAGGAGTAGATGCAACATAGTTAAAGTGTGGAATCACTTAAGGAATCTAATATATCTTACCCCCATTGATACAATGGCACTTCGAGGATTGGCTATAGCCTATGTACAGACATTAGCCAAGGATTGCATCAAAAACATTAATTGGTGCTATAACATGAACTAACTCTTCTTTGAAATGATAGATAGCACATGAGAAGTGGCATTGGTGAGTGGCACACAGACCATTGGTGATGTAGGAACTGATCCATTCCAATTTGTAAGGCTACGAATCATGCATGGTTAGCAAATTCAGTTGTTTGATAGTTTCTTCAAAGATCATATTCTTCATGCCACCACCATCAATTACAAAGTATTGTAGCTGCCTTATACCCACGTTTGCGAATGAAATGTATGTTTTGATTTTAACATCTTACACTATTGGTGTAGTTTGTGAGGTGGCTATCATAGCAGTTGGATCACAGTCAATGATTCCATTAAAGGGCTGGACTTCAAAATCCTTTGTTTCTGTCCATGCAAGCAAATTATTCTAAGCATGTCACTTTGAATTCGAGTAGCTGCTGCTTTTTTGCTTGCCACACAAATTAACTATCGTAGATTGTTGTGTCTTTTGATTTGGAGAAGGTGGTTTTTCCGATGTAGCCAATGGGTCATGTGTGCCCTTATCTTAGACCCTTCTTCAATTGTTGTTGCATAGCGATAGGCTTCACCCATTGTCTTGACCTTATTTCACTTCAGTTTGGATTGACTGAATGGTGGTAAGCCACTGAATTACTTGAGAACTATATACTCCTCTAACTTGAATGATGTCATGGAAGGCATTGATGTAGTTTTGGAAGGCATCGACATAGGTTTGGATCATGTCCGTGTCGTAGTTGTTTCTGCTGAATATTGTGGTCATCGTAGACGCCTTAAGGATAATGTTCATCGTTGAAGCCTTCGAGGAATTTTCCCATATTAGTTCAAAATTTTCTTTGTCCGGTGTTTCTCCCACGAGTATGGGCATGCCACCACTTTTTGATAGACGAAGAAACTTTGAGAAGTACAATCTTGGTCTCTTTTTCATTAAAAAGTCATTCATAGAAAAATATGACTCTAATTGATCAAACAAGTTATATAGTGCCTCCGTATTTTTTTTTCCCTCAAATAAAGGAGTGTCTAAATTTACTTGAAATTTAGAGGGGAATTGACCACCAAAAAGCTTTACCTTTAAAGCGGGCCGATGGAACCACCCGTTCAAGGACTTCAATGAATTGGTTGAACAAAATGTCTTTTGTTTTGGAAGAGCTTTTCCAATCTCATTCTTGATCATCTTGTGGATCTCATCTCATCCTTCGGTTTTCCCAGCAATTAGAACTTTTCTAAAACAACACGGTAGATAGTCTGAGAGTTCATGTGGTTTGACATCGAGCTTCAGAGAATCTGATCTTGTTCGATGGGACATCTAAGGTGAACCACTATGATATCACCGATTTGATATCCAGGGGAGGTTCGAGAGACAACACACTAAATGAGGATTTAAATGTGTTATATGTGTATGCAGAAGCAATAATATTCGGTGAAACAAAACAAAGGAAATAATAGAACTAGAATAGAAAACTATACTAATCTGTGCATTTTGTACATGGTGCATTCTCGAGGGAGATGCATGACTATCTATCTTTTGCTATGTACTTGTTATCTAATGCGATAGAGGTGTATGCATATATTGCAAAATCACTAAAGCATAAAGAACCGTTATGAAAGTTGAAGTGGTTAGGATTCAATATGTGACTCTTCGCCTTACGTTGGTTTTGTTGATCAATGTTAGCAACTTAATAGACAAAAAAAATTCGCTATGGGTGTTGCGCTTTCACCTTGCAAGGGCTATGTTCTTGACTCACTTTAGGAGCCTTGACCCTATTAAAATGAAGCAAACAATGTTTTTGGCACCTTGCGGTTCTGTGCAGTGTGAGTTGGCCTTGGTGGTGTGGCATGTAGGCATATGAGAGCTTGAGGAGTCACTCGTGAAGACTGCATTAAGGTTCAGTGTGCACATGGATGGTATCATGTTTGGTCTACCCAAAATGTTCTCCCATTGTAGAAGTGTGTGGGACGTCAGTTGTAGATGGGTCAGTGATCTTGGAGGTACCATCAACTTTGAGAGGTGGTTTTGTAGTACCTCAGACCATTGAACAGGGCTTGCAACTTCTGCAAGCTACGAGAATGGGCTTGGTGGTATCACTAGAACTGCTGTTGGAGTATCCTCTTGTATCACAATCCATTCCAAAATACATGCTACAATAGTTGCCATGTGACTGTATACATACTAGAACCCTTTCCCATGCTCTAAATGCATTCTACATAGTTTCATGTGAAGCTATACATGCGACAACTATGAACTGCAATAATTTTTGTTCACTTATGGTGATGCATTTTACCGTTAAATGTTTGAGTGCTTTCTCTCTTGGAGAGCCTCTGCTGTTTAGGGTGCTTCTTCTTCCTTTCTTTGGGTGCTTCCTCTCTTGGAGTGCCTCTTTTGCTTTGCTTACTTCATGAATGCCTCTCTCATCTACCATGAAGTTGCTTTTCTTTGCTCACTTGATGTATGGCTGTTCCATCACTCATGAAGTTTCTTCATGTTCAGTTATCCTTGCAACCTATTTTCTCATGCCATGAGTGCCACATTGACTGCGAAACATTCTTGCATCTATCCCCATTCTTAGTTCCTCTTTAAATGCTTGTCAAGTTCACCCTTGGCTGATTTTTCACCAGTGATCTTTCACTGCCCCTTCTTGCTCCCCAAATGGGTTTTGGCTGCCGCTAACTGCTTTGGGCAAGTGGTGTTGTTTTCTTGCTTTGCTTCTCAAATTTAAATGCTCTAGAAGTGCTATTTGAAAATACTATGTGCTTATTTATATTTGTGAATAAAAATTGCTGAAATATTCCACTGCCCTTGGTGTGCACATTCTACAAGTAGTGACAGTATCGTGTGTTTTTACACTCACGAATATAAAAAGGATGAAGACTTACAACCTCTTCCATATGGCTGCTCATACTTGCATTTGCAAATGGAACTTTTCTGCTCCTTATTCATCCATGATGATTGGTGTTGGCGTGTGATTTTGTGCGTATGCAAAATATGACAACAAGTGTAAAGGGGTTAGAGTCCCTCCTTAATGATGGGTGAGGTTGCCCTTATTGAAAACCAAAAAGGTATATACAAATATACATTCAAAATTGTATTTGGGGTTTTGGGTTTTTGGGAAGAAAGGAAATGGATAAGAAAAAGGAGAAGGAAAGAGAAGTGAGAGAAAGTGAATGAAGAGTAAGAAAGGGTGCATGCAAGATTAAGCAAACACAAATCATAAACTTGAATGCACTTTAGAAACTAACATAGTGAATGACAATTGAATCAAAGATGCAATCTATAGAGAGTAAGAGCTTTCACATTCATTAAACATAAGAGTAACAAATGCTTAAGAAAAGAAACAAGTACAAGACACAAAGTTCTCCATAAATGCTCCTTTATTTCTCTTTACACAAGAGCATCGTTTCTCATTAGTTCTCTCTATAAACAATATTTTCCTTTCGTTAAAAGTCCCTTTACAAATGAGCTCTAACTTCTTTTTATAACCCAAAAGTTGGTTACAACGTAGTTAGGGGTTTTTATGACATCACATTAGGACTTAATTAAACCACTTTAAATAATTAACTTTTTATTTAATAAAGTAAAGTCACTTAAGTAAATTTATGATTCGGGTGACTTAAATAAAGTATTTCAAATATCTCAAATAAGTGGGTACATGTGAAGCCCGCTAGAAAGTGACATGGAAAACACATACAAAACATTGAAACATGGATTCAAACATGCCACCTAGGATTAATGCCTTATCCATTGGGCCAAGAGTCCGCCTATCCCAATCGTACGAGAAATGAACTCATTGATCATCGAGGGAAACCTCGACAAAACATTGAAACATCAATTTGAAAATCCCAGGTCCAAGCATCTCGCCATTTTGATTATCTTGAATTTCTCCAAGATTTCCATCATTTTTGGCTCATCAGGAAGTAGTGAGGTTCCGTGAAAGTCTCGTAGATGACTTGTATTTCCATAATCGTTAGAATTATATGAAACTCCATTCTCTTCCATGTGGGGAATAGATTTCGGAGTTTGATGAGTTTGTAAAGGAATCGAGACCAAAATTTGCCGAGGAAGAATACCGATTCTAGGTCACCAATTTCTCTTTGAGATATTGCACGAAGCTCCTTTGATCGTGCTCGCCAATGAAATTGCAAGGGATCTCTTCGATGAATTCTTGGATTGCACACATGATTGATTCTCCCTTATCTTTCACATCATCAAATTGTAATCGACATCATCGAGCACCATCTTTCTTGAACTTGGAAAAATTCAACCATTCAATGTGAAGTCCGTGGTGATTGAAATCTAGGATTCCTTTTTGACAAGAGATGAGAAGCCCATTTGTGCAAGTTCTCAGATATCGGGATAATTTTTGTCAAGAGTGGTAATTTTGACTGCAGAGACTCTTTTGAAATGTAAGATCAAATCTAGATAATGTGAACCGTATCATAGATATTCGGGAAGTAGTGAGGTGCCAGAAAGTCTCACATATGACTTGCATTTCTAGAATCCTAACAGAATTATATGAAACTCCACCGTTCTCTCTTCCATGTTGGGAATAGATTTCAGAGTTTGTCAAAGGAATTGAGACCAAAATTTGCCGAGGAAGAATATCGATTCTAGGCTACCAATTGCTCTTCGAGATATTGCACAAAAATTCTTTCGATCGTGGCTCGCCAATGAAATCGTAAGGGATCTCTTCGATGAATTCTGGATTGCACACATGATTGATTCTCTCCTATCTTTCACATCATCAAATTCAGACTCGACTTCATCAGCACCATCTTTTCGAACTTGGCAAAATTTAACCATTCAATGTGAGGTCCGCGGTGATCAAAGCTAGGATTCCTTCGTTGACAAGAAATGAGAAGCTCAGTTGTGCAAGTTCTCAGATATCGGGAGAAATTTTGTCAAGAGTGGTATTTTGATGCGGAGAGATTCTTTGAAATGCAAGATCGAATCTAGATAAGTGTGAACCTTATCATAGATTTTCATAACTTTATCTATGACCCACAAACCATGTATCAAAATATTTTCAATGCATGCCTTGGTCAGACAACCCACATTGTTTATTTCTTTCGATAGTGCAATGATCTCTCGACTCGGTACCACCACTACAAAGAGGAATTTGAATAGTAGATGAAATCGGGTTGATGAGGTGTGTACATATGTAATTAGCTACCGATTCTTCCTTTAGTTGGATGGTCTCGAGATTTGTACTTTTCAACTGGCCGCAAAATGATATCAACTAATTCTCGAGCATGACAACATCATTTTCCATGGTTGATTTGCCGACATTACTCGAAACTTCAAAATCAGCAATAGTCATTTCCTTCTTGTCCTTACCAACAATCGGTGTTGTTATGTTGGCATACCGAACTCCATACTCGCTGACCGCAACCCGGAGATGACCTGGGCTTTCGGGAGTGAAAGAATCTGTCATTGACACAATAGCTTCAAGATCAATCTTGACTTCGCTTGATGGTTCTTTTCTGCTTCTTGATTTTTCCATGTAGCCTAAGAGGGTATTTCTTCAATCAACTCACCACATAACATTCTTGATTGGGTATTGAAACCCTAGCTGAAAAACTGATCTTTTCCTCTAAAAATCTTGTATGAGCTCAAGTGTGATCTCTCGTATGAAACCACCAAGGAGATATTGAGGGTTTTCGTCCCCAAAATCTGATCACAATGAGGGTTTTCATCCTCAAGTGATGGATGCTAAGAGGGTTTCCATCCTCAATAGCTGAAAGTAGAAGCACAAGTGCTCGACTTCATAAAATCAAGATGATAGATGTCCACAAATGAACCCTCCATCTTCTTTTATATCCTTCCCTTTCTTTTAATTTCTAATTAAGTGTCGGCCCACTTAAATTAGAAAAGTACTCTTATTTTAAAATTAAAACATAAGTGGCCGACATAAAGTTACTTTTTGGCTCACTTAGTTTTAATCTTACCATGTTCCCCTTTCCTTCATCCCATTAGCTTGTGGGAAACAATAAAATAGGCTAAGGGTCTTCATTCTGCTTTAATTTCAAAAAGGGGATGATACATCTACAGACTTGCCTCTTTGAAAAAATCGAACTAGGGAGAGCACTTTGAGGTATTGAGGATCATAACCTTTGTTTTCCTAAGGTTAACCACTAGCTATTCAAGCTTACAAAATTGAGCAAAGAACATCCATTTATCTCTACTGGACATGGGAGAATGAGTGAGGAATACCTAATAATCAGAAAATGTAGTGTAGCAGTCAAGACTAATGTAAGATACACCCATCCTTTGCTTGAGTTTGTTGTTGAATAAAGTCTTAAATCTCGACTATGTTGATTTCAAATAGAAATAACAAGAGAGGACACCCTTGTTTATGTGACAATTGACATAGTCAAACAATCTTTGGGATTCCCGAAACTAAGCATTGTCTCATCCTATAGAGCCTCATGATAGCAATAATAAAGTGCTCGGAGTTGACAATATTATATGACCTAGGTGTAGTATAAGACCTTTCTAGAGTATACAAAGCAACAAATGACTTTAGAAAACTGCCACCAAGCTTCATCGTGATAGCTCGAGGAGAAAATATGTCAAAACAGTTTGGAACTTTCTTGAGCTTTCTTGCGCTCTTGTTTTAAAACTACCATGCTCTAATTGCTTCCCAAGCTTCATGTCAACCATGTGGATTAAAAATTGAGAAATGTGTGCCCAATCATGATTGCTATGTAAATATTCCAGCTTAAACTATCTCGAAATTTCTGAATGGGGCAAATGATGTCTTCAGTAACCAAGAGATGGAAGCTTGGGTAAACAATCTCGATAAATAGATCTGCAGCGGGAAAACAATGAACACCATATTTAAGAAACTCTATATGAAGCTATTCACAATCAACCTTTTTCTCACTGGATCAATTTCGAATGGCTCCCGGGAAAAATAATAAATATAAATGATTGGAAGCTAGAGAGGAGGAGAAGTGGGCACAAAGATGATTTGAAATGGCATAAAGAGTATTGTCATATAAGACCCAAACTTGATAATTGATATTAGAAAAGTGGAATTTCCTTGAAAGGAAACTAAGGTCAAAGGCCTTGGGAGAAAATGGATGGCATATAGGCCCGCCATTTCTGAAGCAAGAAACATACTATTTACTAGTGGATGAAATGGAGGAAGGACCAAGGATTGAGACAAAATAGAATCTCTTATTTTAGATTCCTTGTCATTATTTTTATTATATGGTGCTCAAAATAAAGTAAAATATCATTAAAGCACATATAATGAATTAATAGACTGTTTAAGTGACTTTGACTTAGGAAAGTGCATTTAAATAAATTAATAAATTATTTAAAGTGCCTTCCTAGCCAAAAATGCGACTTGTTTGGGTAATGGCCAAATAAACCCAAAAATGCGACTTGGTGGGAAAAGGAAAATAATTAATTAAAAATTAATTATGAGGATTGGGAAAAAGTGCGACTTGTTCCTTTGGAGGGTTTTTTGGCTATAAGGGAAAAATGCGACTTGGGGAAAGGGCATTCAGATTATTATTATTTTTCCCCGGCAGTTAGCACTGAGCTTATGCAGACAAAATCCAAGGACGGAAACCCTCTGGATTAATCCTCTTGCGGACGGAAACCCCAGGAGCAGTGAGAGAAGTTTCCATACAGGGATCTTCATGGTATTCACAGGTTTTTATTATTCCAGCAGTTAGACAGAGAAATAAATTGCAGCAGTGGGCATACAGACTACTTCCAGAGTGGGCGACTTCTTCTACAGTTGTTTTATGTTGTATCAGAGGTATTTTTCATGATAGATATTTATTGTAATTCCCAGCAGCAAATATATATCAAATCGGTTTGGTTTGAATCATTTACAGTGGGTTTTTGGTCAATCTTTATTATTAAATCTATCTGCAGATTTATAATTGTATTGCCGTAATATTTAGCATCAGAAATCATTATTAAATACACGGCTGAATTGTTTATGAAGAAATCTGCCTGTTAAACCCTAGGCGCCTTTTTGTATTCACCCGGTTTGCGGGGTTTGCTTTATTTAATTTATCTATGCAGTTTTAGTGTGGTGTTCTATGAATTCTTTTGGTATTATCAGTTCAGATTTGAGCCAGAGCAATATATATATAAAAAAAAGTATTCAGGCAAAAAGGGGTTTGGGATCTTTCAGTGGTATCAGAGCAGTGTATCCTCCCAGCCTGTGTGGGAAGGAAGCAGAGAGTGTATTAAAACAGAAATCAGCTTTGAATGCAGACACAGAGAGGACGGTCCACACAGATACTACACCCGCAGACGAGCACGACTCGAAGCTGGTATTGTAGGAGGTGACAGAATGGAATATTTGGGTGAGAGACCTGAGAGTCCTCGAGAGGAACATGCAGATCCAGATAGGGATTTCATTCGGGATATGGCAGCCACGCAGAGGCAGTTATTACAGACCATGGAGCGCATGGGCACTACTTTGGACAGGTTGGCACTAGATAGGCCGCGGGACAGGCACGGCAGGAGGGATAGATCCGTATCAGTGGCCAGTGGTTACAGGGATCATAGCAGATCACCTTCAGAGCTTGGGAGTGTTAGGGGATCGCCACGCCGTGAGCGGAGGCATACTCATACAGATGAGAGGAGACCTACACGGACTGCAGATAGGCCTATGCAGCCTAACTTCCTGCCTAGAGGTGACCCACCAGAGATGGAGGGACGACCGGAAGAAGTAGCTTTTCGGATACTATTATGGCAGTCAGCGATGAGTGGAGGAGTTTGCCGCAACATGTGAGGGATGTATTTCCCCTCCCACAATATTGTGCTCAGAGGAGAGACAACATGAGGGCTGGGACAGACGACGGGGAGGCCTAGAGCGCGCGGCGAAGCAGGATTTGCGGCGAGGTTGCAATAAGGTAACCCTCTCCACTTTTGATGGTAGTGGAAAGATCAGTGCCAGGGCTTGGATTCACAAGCTCGACACCTATCTTACCCTCAAACCCATGAGGGAGCAGGAGGCCATACAGTTCGCTACATTACACCTTGAGGGGGTGGCTTATGATTGGTGGCACCATGGGTTAGTTACACAGGGTCATGAGCTTCTACGGTCATACAGGGATTTCAGCGAGAGGTTGATTGCGAGGTTTGATCGCAAGGATGTGGAGTTGTATTACAGGGACTTGGCACAACTCGACAGAGTGGACACGTTGATTCATACATCAACGAATTTCAGCGGATAGCAGTTATGGTTCCAGAGATGCCTGAGAAGAGGGTGGTGATGTTATTTATAGAGGGCCTTCATGACAGGATGAGAGGATTGGTCAAGGCTCTTAAGCCTAGGACATTGCATGATGCCATCCAGACGGCATTAGATTTGGACACATCCCCCACTTCATATCAGCCCACTTCTTATCAGCCCAATAAGAAGTTTCCCACGAGCTCCAGGCCATTTCAGCGCTCTACCGCTCCGCAGAAGAGTGCACCACCTCCTAAGGTGGATCAGGAGACTCGTAATGAGTTAAGGAGGAAGAAGCTTTGCTTTCATTGCAAAGATCATTGGGAGCCTGGACATCGTTGCCTTGGTAAAGGCAAGGTGCATCTCATTGAGGTGATTTCAGATGGGGAGGATGATCACTCGCCAGATACAGATGCAGAGGATGAGGGCGGTGACCATGATGCACAGGGGGAGCAGCCCAGATAGAGCTTGGCGAGAGTGAGGCATTGGATTCATCCGATGTTACTATTGCTACACTCTCAGGCGTTCCTAGGTACCATCCCTTTCGGCTGAAGGGAGTGCTTAAGGGACAGCGGATTGTTGTTGGTTGACAGTGGAGCTACGCACAACTTCATTGATGAGGGGTTGGCTGCGAAGCGAGGACTACAGGTTGAGGAATTTGAGGGGTTTAGTGTGCGGGTAGCAGATGGATTTGCTATTAGTTGCACTAAGAGGATTCCACGGCTTAGTATTCAGATGGGGGACTACACATTGACCGATGACTTCTATGTTATTGGACTTGGTGAGATTGATACAGTATTGGGTATTCAGTGGTTACAGTCCCTTGGCAGATATGTGCAGGATTTCGGAGGATGGAGTTGGAGTTTATGGTGGATAAGAAGAAGATTGTGCTTCGGGCTCTTTCTGACGGTGGGCCTAGAGTTGTTTCAGCACACAGGATGGAGTCTATAGTCAGACATGGAGAGGTTGCATGGGCAGCCCAGTGTTTCATTTCATCCAAATCTTCTTCAGACAGTGAGCAGCCTTTTCACATTGACATCCAGTCCATACTGGATAAGCACGGCCCAGTGTTTGGTGACATTCCTCCAGGTAGACCACCAGATAGAGGGTTTGAGCATGTTATAGAGCTTGAGGAGGGTGCTAAACCCGTGATGACTACGCCTTATCGCCATCCTAAGACATATAAGGATGAGATAGAGAAGGCCATTAGAGAGCTCTTGGAGATGGGACACATCCGTCCTAGTTCTAGTCCCTTTGCTTCTTCAGTTGTTTTGGTGAAGAAGAAGGATGGGACCATGAGGATGTGCATTGACTATCGTGCACTGAACAAGAAAACCATCAAGAACAGGTATCCCATTCCTCGCATTGATGAGTTGTTGGATGAGTTGCATGGATCTATTTACTTTTCGAAGATTGATCTTCGATCGGGCTACCACCAGATTCGAGTTCGGGATGAGGATATTCACAAGACAACCTTCAGGTGTCACTACGGGCACTATGAGTTCTTGGTGATGCCATTTGGACTCACTAATGCCCCTGCTACATTTCAGTCATGTATGAACCATCTCTTCAACAGGCAGTTGAGGCAGTTTGTGTTGGTGTTTTTGATGATATTCTGATTTATAGCAGGACATGGGATGATCATTTGAGGCATCTTGATGAGGTACTTAGCATAATGGAGACTCAGTCTTTATTTGCTAAGATGTCCAAGTGTGAATTTGGACTTACGGAGATATTGTATCTTGGGCATGTCATTGGGGCCAATGGGGTCAAGGTCCATCAGGAGAAGATACAGGCAATGCAGGATTGGCCACCACCCAGGAATATCTCTGACTTGCGAGGATTCTTGGGGTTATGTGGTTACTACAGGAGGTTTGTGAAGGGTTATTCTCAGTTGGTAGCTCCATTGACAGATCTTACACGGAAGGGTGCATTCAGTTGGTCAGATGAGGCACAGGTGGTATTTGAGAGGCTCAAGGTAATTATGAGCACCTGTCCAGTTTTGGCTCTTCCAGATTTCTCACGGCCCTTCATTTTAGAGTGTGATGCTTCGGGATTGGGGATTGGTGCAGTTCTTATGCAGGATCGCCATCCTATTGCCTTCGAGAGCCGGAAGTTGAGAGATAATGAGAGATTGTATTCCACCTATGATAAGGAGATGCTTGCCATTATGCATGCTTTGGCAAAGTTCAGACAGTATTTGGTGGGTGGAAAATTTGTGGTGAGAACCGACCACAACAATTTGAAATATTTCCTGGAACAAAAAGAACTCAATGAGAGGCAACAAAAATGGGTCAGCAGAATCCAGGCATATGATTTTGACATTGAGTATGTCAAGGGGACGAAGAATGTAGTGGCTGATGCACTTTCCAGGAAACCCCATCTCGCTGCCCTATGTTCTTTGAGCGAGATTTCAGCAGATTGGAAATCTCAACTGTTAGTTGAGTATTCCAAAAACACTTGGGCATGTGACATTATGGATGGAAAAATTCAGGATGGCCGGTATAAGGTAATAGCTGATTTGATTTTGTATAAGGGCAGAATTTACCTAGTTCCTGAATCTGAGCTTAAGGAGAAGATTATGCATGCTTTCCATGATGCACCACTTGCAGGACATCCAGGGTATTTTAAAACATACAGGCAAATTAGAGAGAGATTCTCCTGGAAGGGTCTCAAGGATGATGTCTTGCGCCATGTCCGCGAGTGTATGACTTGTCAGCAGAACAAGTCAGAGCATACTTTCCCAACAGGTTTACTACAGCCATTGCCAATTCCGGAGCAGAAGTGGGAAAGTATTTTGATGGATTTCATTACAGGTCTTCCCGTGGTGCAAGGGAATGATCGCATTTATGCGGTAGTTGATCGGTTGACAAAATATGCACACTTTTTCGCTGTCCCTACCAGCTTTAAGGCACCTCATGTGGCTGATTTGTTCTTCCATCAGATATTCAGGTTGCATGGACTTCCGAAGAACATAGTTAGTGACCGGGATAGCAGGTTTATGAGCATATTTTGGCAGGAGCTTTTCCGTTTGGTTCACACTGAGTTGACTCCTAGCACTAGTTATCACCCTCAGACGGATGGGCAGACAGAGATTGTGAACAAATGGATAGAGGGTTATCTTCGTAACTATGTTGCAGGGCAGCAGAAGGCATGGGTAAAGTTGCTATATTTATGTGAGTATTGCTATAACACCACTTACCATATGTCTATTGGTATGACTCCATTCCGAGCACTGTATGGATATGATGCGAGATCTTTTGTTGATTTGGCGTTTGGGGACAGTAGAGCTCCCAAGGCTCAGGAGAGTTTACAGGATAGTCAGGAAATCCTTAAGGTACTTAAGGAAAATATTCAGCGGGCCCAGAATCAGCAGAAGATGTATGCAGATAGGCACAGAGTGGAGAGATCATTTGAGGTAGGAGACATGGTTTTCCTACGACTTCAGCCTTACAGACAGAGTACTCTCAAGAAGAGTGGGGCTGAAAAGCTCAAGCCGCGATTCTATGGGCCATACAGGGTGATGAGGAGAGTTGGTGAAGTGGCATACGAGCTAGAGTTGCCTTCTGAGAGTAAGATACACAATGTATTTCATGTATCTTGCTTGAAAAAGGCCTTGGGGAACACATTACTTCTTCTACAGAGTTACCACCCTGGATGAGGAAGGGAGATTGGACTTGGTGCCAGAGGAGATCTTGGACAGCCGAGAGAGGAGACTGAGGAATAGAGTTATTCGGGAGTTCCTAGTGAGGTGGAAAGAGTTACCAGAGGAGGATGCTACATGGGAGGGCGAGACTATATTACAACATCCAGCTCTACAGTTGCTTGGGGACAAGCAATCTCGGGAAGGGAGGACTGTAATGTCCCTCTTTCTCGAATAGTTCGGTCGAAGACCTTTGGCCTGTTTTGTCTACCCGACGGCCAAAGGGTGTTTTCAAGGGTGACTTCGGTTTATTATTTTTATTATATGGTGCTCAAAATAAAGTAAAATATCATTAAAGCACATATAATGAATTAATAGACTGTTTAAGTGACTTTGACTTAGGAAAGTGCATTTAAATAAATTAATAAATTATTTAAAGTGCCTTCCTAGCCAAAAATGCGACTTGTTTGGGTAATGGCCAAATAAACCCAAAAATGCGACTTGGTGGGAAAAGGAAAATAATTAATTAAAAATTAATTATGAGGATTGGGAAAAAGTGCGACTTGTTCCTTTGGAGGGTTTTTTGGCTATAAGGGAAAAATGCGACTTGGGGAAAGGGCATTCAGATTATTATTATTTTTCCCAGAAGTTAGCACTGAGCTTATGCAGACAAAATCCAAGGACGGAAACCCTCTGGATTAATCCTCTTGCATGGACGAAACCCCGGGAGCAGTGAGAGAAGTTTCCATACAGGGATCTTCATGGTATTCATAGGTTTTTATTATTCTAGCAATTAGACAGAGAAATAAATTGCAGCAGTGGGCATACAGACTACTTCCAGAGTGGGGCGACTTCTTCTACAGTTGTTTTATGTTGTATCAAAGGTATTTTTCATGATAGATATTTATTGTAATTCCCAGCAGCAAATATATATCAAATCGGTTTGGTTTGAATCATTTACAGTGGGTTTTTGGTCAATCTTTATTATTAAATCTATCTGCAGATTTATAATTGTATTGCCGTAATATTTAGCATCAGAAAACATTATTAAATACACGGCTGAATTATTAATGAAGAAATCTGCCTGTTAAACCCTAGGCGCCTTTTCTGTATTCACCCGGTTTGCGGGGTTTTGCTTTATTTAATTTATCTATGCAGTTTTAGTGTGGTGTTCTATGAATTCTTTTGGTATTATCAGTTCAGATTTGAGCCAGAGCAATATATATATAAAAAAATGTTGTCAACATAACAAATCTCAATGTTTTGAAAACATTTTTCACCTAGAACTTGTTTAGTGGCATTGAAATCTAGATACCAAACATCTCTAGACTAAAGTTACTGTCTATTGTTTTGCATCTGCTTAATCCTTTGTTTCAAAACACCAGTATTCAGTAGTGCCCATTCTTCCTGGCCATGAGGAATTCATCTTCAAGAGTAATGTTGTCAACATAACAAATCTCATGTTTTGGAAACAATTTTACCTACTACAAGTTCAATTATTTGGCATTGAAATCTAGATAGCAAACATCTCTTAGACTAAAGTTACTTCTATTGTTTCCTCTGATCATGTTTAGTTTAATTAAAAAGGAAATATGTATTCAGCAATGCCCATTTTCCTTGTTAGGATGCACGGGCATTCATCTTCGAGGTAATGTTTCAATGTAACAAATCTCATGTTTTCAAAACAATTTTTTACCTACTACAAGTTTAGTGGCATCGAAATCTAGATAGAAAACATTTTTAGACTAAAAATACCTCTGTTGTTTCCTCTACATTTGCTTAATCCTTTAGTTACTTAAAACATCAGTATTACTATTCAGAATTGCCCATTCTTTGGGTACCGGGCAATGGGTATTCAGTAAGTGGCACTTTTTTACCTTTACTGTCATCTTCAAGGGCAATGTTGATTTCAACATAACAAATGTCATGTTGTTCAACTTGTTTTTTACCTACTACATGTTTAGTGGCATTGAAATCGAGTTAGCAAAACATCTCTAGGATAAATTACTTCTATTGTTTCCTCTACATTTGCTTACTCTAGACTAAAGTTACTTCTATTCTTTCCTCTACATCTACTTAATTTTTGTTTGTTCAAAACTTGAGTATTGATTAATGCCCATTCGTCCTGCAATAATTACATTTTTAATGAGAATCATTTTGCTATGTGAATTGAACTGGCTCTAGCACAAAAACTGCTTTTCATCAGTTGATTATTACTGCTGCGTATGTAACTGCATGACCACCTCTTTTGCCACAATTTCCGTCTCTAAACTGAAATGCTCTATCTGCTGGTTGATTATGACCTGCAGCCATCCTCCATTCATCCTTTTGAAGCTTCCTAGCACTTCTTCTTATGCAGCATCACCTGTTTTAGAAGCTGCACAGAGTGTGGTTACAAAGGTTGCGACTTGTGCACAAACTTGCTGATTTTTCTAAAATGTCAAATGTAATCAGTGATGGAAAACTTGTGCGCAGTATATTGCACAAGTTGGCGAATATGCCACTTGTTTTTGTGCTGAAACGAAAACTCGCTATAAAACTCACCATTGAAGACTCACCGTAAGTTTTGCAGTACTTGCCGAGTTAACTTGGCATACACTGCCAAAACTATCATAATGAGTACTTGCCGAGTTAACTTGGCGAGTACTGCCAAAACTTCAATGAGTCTGAGCCATTAACTTGCCTGATGCTTTCGTGGGTTTGTTGTCACTTGGCATAGCCTTTTTCCGTCTGCTCAGATTCCTGTGTATGATCTATCTGTAAACGTACATGCATACATATTAATGCGTATATCATATATGTGTATTCACACACATTTATTTTGGAAATCAGCTGATTGTCAATATCTCATTTATCTTCATGAGACTCTATCTATAGTATATAGTATATACATATATATGTAGATGTGTATATCACTATATGACAATATGTACATAAGTCACAAGGTTTGAGTTCTAGTTCATATTAACAAGGATAAAACTAGGTTCAAGTTCAACAATGGATAAGTTTTGGAAAAAAAAGTATTTTACATCCTGTTTTATCATTCTTTATTTTCTAAAAAATGCCAATCATCATAAATTCATATTACTTATCAGTCAGTTGTTTCGCATGATGATGCGATTTTGTATTGTATTTGTATTCAAATCTAATAGAAAACACTTCTCCAACATTTTATGGATTCATTTGATACATTTTGTAGCTATATTTTGCTTAAAATTTATGTTTTATAAAGAAATTTGCGTATTTTTAAGTTCAGTATTTGCCGAGTCAATTTTTTTGGGTCTGCCAAGTATTTGCCAAAGTAACATGTACAAGTATGCAAACTATGGTAATCACTGAGTATCTTGGTGTTCTTCTTTTGACAGTCATGTGTTGTAAGGTTTTGTTTTTGTCTTTTTTATGACAAGGTCCTACAATCTTATTATGAATGAGTGGTGTTTTCAGGTATATTTTCATGTAGAATAATAACTCTCATTTAATTTATGAGAGTTTGATGTCATCATATTCTGGAAACGTAAAGACGTGTTCACTAGCTCTCCTTGAATACATTTCACCTGGTTATGTCGCCTATGAATTTAATTTATTTTTTATAATATTCTTACCAATTTTTATGATGTTACAAATGCACGTGTCTTAAGTTGCTAAATTTTTTAATTTTCAAAATCTGATCTACTTTTACATCCAAAAATGTTTTAAATATTAGGAACAAAGTAATGTATGAAGCAGAATATACATACTCCACACTATTTAGCATATGCAAAGAGAAGAAAGAACACAGAAGAAGACAAACTGCACTGCTCAAATGATACAGGCAGAGGTATTATTTATATAGGAAGAGGTAGTTACATTTAGTTACATTTGGTTGTTTGGTTACAACCTCTTCAACTCCTAGAACTACATTACATGCTATATAAAGCTCTATAGCTCTATATTTTAACACCCCCTCTTAATGACTAAACCGGAAACAATACCAAGTTTGTCCCGAAATTTTACAAATTTCCTAAAGCCCATATGTTTAGTCATTACATCTATAGATTGTGCCATAGGTTGTACTTCAAAATCAGCAGTCCATGTTGTGTTGTGGTTGTCGAATGGAGAAGAACCGCAAAACAAAAATCTGGTCGCGTGAACAAAGGATATGGCAAGTGGTCCACTGGTTCTTTGTTACGTGATTCATTGACCAATGATGAATCACCAATGGGAATCACCAATGGCTGAGAGTGTCAGCCCCATCTCCAGAGTGCTGAAATCAAAACCTCGGAGAGGTGGATTGAAAAATCTGTTCCAGGCTTGTGTAGCTGTTGGAGTCTATACAGAGACTCAATTATCCTGCAATGAAGTCACCTCGATCATGTCCTTGCAACACCATGTAGTGCTCATCCAACTTTTCAATAAGAGAAATGTGACCATCTGTGTAGTAGGAGTTAGAACCAACTCCGCAATAGTAGGAGAAATAACCATCTCCGTCTCAGCAAGTGGGAGAAATAATCATCTCTCGTAGTAGTAGGAGTGAGAACCAACTCCTCATCTATTTGCTCATCTATCCCCCTCTGTTGGGAAAGATCTTTCACAACACAATGAGCAAATTGTTCATGCTCTATTGTCCTTCGAGCAAGTACCTCGAGTGAGTGGTTGGGCATGCCATCTCACCATGCACCGTCAGTGCATTTGGAATAGTGGAGTCTCCATCCACAACAAACTGTTCTTCAGAATGAGGAAATCCATCCTCCCAAGGCATGTCCGCCTCCCGTACATCTGGTATAGTGGATACTCCCTCCACAATAGGTGCATGTAGGTTGATTGTATCCAAGTCAACAGATTTGTGAGGAATGGCTTCCTCCCAAGGCATTGTAGCCTCCTGCACATCTTGTATGGTGGAGTTGTCCTCCACACGTGCATTCATGTTGATTGTAGCCGGATCAACAAGCCGATCTCGACCACCTTCCCCAATACCAAGGGCAATTATCCGTCTCTATGTTTCACATCGAGAGAACAACACACTTTTCGCACAAAATTTCATAAATATTGGGATTTTAGTAATTGACGAATAGATAGAAGATTCTTTTGTAAAGAAGGTACATATCTAACATTTTGTACCAACAATTTATGAGCATTATTCAATACAATGCATATATCTCCTATCCCTTCTACTGCAAGTGATTCTCCATCAGCTAGTACTATTGATTCAAAACAGATATATTTGCAATAAATGAAACATACCAGTCCCTACGACATGAAAAGTGTGTGGACGCACTAGAGTCAATGATCCAACAACTAGTACCATTGTCATGCGAGCATGATGTCGTAAGACAATAAAGAGCATGCCCGTCATTCGAATCCCGTTCTTCTGCAACTGCTGCCACATGTTCCTCATCACATGGCTTTTTGTTCTATTGCGAAAGATCATACTTCCGCTTTTGACAATCCTTCTTAAGGTGCCCAACCTTGTGACAAGTAATAACATGTGACTTGATACCGAGTGGAAGACTCACCAGAATGACGTCTCCACTTTCCTTTTGACTGAGTGACAAGAGCACTCTTATGGTCACAATTAGATTCTTCTTGAATTTGTCTCCGCTCCTTTTGCAACAGGTAGGAACTCACCTTGTCAAACGTGAGTGTTTGACTTTTCGACCATTAAATGGAGTGCCTCCACAAATGACTCATACGAAGAAGGTAAGTTGTTCAAAACTAGAGCCACCATATCATCGCTGTCCACCTTTTTGTTGATGGAAGATAATTGGTCTCAGAGGTCTTTCATCCGAAGTAGGTGCTCAGACAGTGATCCACCTTCTTGTAACTTTATGGAAAAGAGCATATTCTTCAAGTATAACACCCAACTCTTTTCTCGACGCGTCGATATTTATCCTTTAGACTAGCCCACGCATTGTTTCGCCACAATGGCATTCCGCACTTCGGTATCATATCATCCAACACCGATAACTTGAGAAGCAATAAAGCTTCCTTATGACATTTGTCATAATCCTGCAAAGTTTTCGTTGGTTGACTTTCACTACCCGTGATTATTTTATCACAATCACGAAATCGCAAGCGTTAAAATCTTATGGCTCCATACATTGAAATTAGTGCTCGTTAATTTTTGTGTCTCGAAAAGTCAAGTGTGAAATATTTGCCATTTTATTATTCCAAAGTAACGGAAATAATAAAATAATATTTTGCCACACTAATAAAACAATATATTATTTATTCCAGCAAATAGTATGAAATTTATTACTCACATGTAAAGCACAAGGTGAATACCTTTGCTGCTTGAAAAAATAATATTATTCTGCCCTCACGACTCAATATTATTCTTCCCAAATAATATTATTTTGCCCTAACGAATTTGCTTGCCTTGCCTTCACAACTGTTCTTCGAACCACGACTTCTTGCAGCATTCAAACCACGACTTATGGTGATGTTGCGACCCTTGTTGTCATCCACAACTCTGTAGTCAACCACGATTTTTCCCTATGATTGTTAAAAGCTTGCATGATTTCTTTGCCCTCATTTTTCTCTCTCCACATCTTTTTTGCCGACTGTGGATTTTCTTGGCCTTTGTGAAACGTATTTGCTTTGCTTGCCCACGTATTGTGTCTTCGAACAAACCCTCGACTTCACACCCTCGAACCACTTTTGGTCCTCGCGAATGCCCTAGCCACGTTTTTATTCTCGACTGGCTCAACGTTTCGTCTTTCTTCTCTATCCTCAAAAATGCGAATAAGGGGCTTCGACTTTGTAACAGTCGTATTTTTCTCAAATACTGTAGACGCAAGTAGTTTGTGCCCTTTCAAACTGTGACTGGGCTTCCTCAAACCATTTGCACTCTCTTGTACCCTTCAAGGGCTTCCTCGGGCTGCAACCTTGACGCTCTGATACCAATGTTAGCATATGCAAAGAGAAGAAAGAATTCAGAGAAGGCTGAATGCACAAAATTGCACTACTCAAATGTCACAGGCAGAGTATTATTTATATGTAGGGAGGATGGTTACATAGTTACAAAACAGTTATCAATTATAACTGCCTAGAACGGAATGGTTCATTATATATTCATCTAGAGACAGTAATATATTGCTGCATGGTGCATAGCTATCATACAATGCATATCTAATTAAGCATTAGTGGACCTCCCAATTGGGGAGAAATAATATAACCATTGCCACATTCTTTATTCAGTTACAACCCATATGGTAACTGTACCAGAGGTTCATCATTACTTTTCTCATGGGGAACTGGATTTAGTAATACCCGTCCTAGCACAAGATTTTCACATGTTTTCCCCATAAATAAAATAATATCATATGAACCAACAACACCCTAGTATTATCACTATCACTCCTAATGACTCCCATGAAAAAATGCCCAAAAAAACTCCTTATAAGTTAACAATAAAAATTATACTTTACAAGTAAACCTTATAATCCCTGAATAAATATGAAGCAACAAAAATGGCTTAAATATCACTCAAAGGCCTGTTTCTAATCCTATCCAGGTGATCAAGTTCCAAGTACCCTAAATTACAACCCTAAAGACAACATAGCATGTATTTAAAAGTGTAATTAAATTAGAGTAGTACATACTAGAAGTACAACTAGTACACCTACTAGAAGTACAACCTTTTGGATGCCCATGCAACAACCTCAAAATGGGTAGAGGAGCTTTTCCTTTAGTTTGATTTCAAATCCAACCATTGGATGGTTTGGGGATGCACAAGTTTATTATGAAAACCACTACACACAAAAAACAAGAACAAAAAGAACTTGAAAGAGAGATACTTCTTGCATATGTGTATTGAGCCAAAGGAACATGATGACTTCATGAGGAAGGATCCAATAGAAACACTGGTATTGAGTTTGATGATTGATATAACCCAAAATGACTGCAATGTGAATAGGCCATTTAACTCATGTTTATGTATTTTGTTTGATAAAGTGCAAACTAAAGTCATTAAGTGACCCTATATTTACCCTTACATGGTATATAAGAGCAAAGTTTGACATATTTTGTCTCTAATTGTTTGTAATCTGAAAATCTTATTTAATGCTTTTCACGGAATTAAAATCCCTAATATTTTATGTATTTATTTAGTAAAGAGACTCATAAGTTTTAAAATGTTTGCAGGTTGCTCCGGAGGTGGACAATATTGCAGCTCAAGTCCGGTTCATTTTTAAAACATTCTACAACATTGTCTGAATGAGTGACAATGTGTCGTCAAAACATGTTTGTATTTCATCAAGATTAGATTCTTTGTTGAGCTTGAGAACTCCTATGTTATCACAGAAAAGTACTGTGACATTTACATCTGATGAACTTGTAGATCTGCCAGCATTCTTAGGCCAAGTTTTCCTTATGAAATTACTTCACACACCCCTTTTATTACTGTTTTGTATTAAGATTTTGTAGAGGTGAGTGAAACCATATGTTTCTTGTTGATCCAAGAAATTGCTCTTGTTCCAAGATGAGCACATAAGATGTTGATTTTCTATCAAAAACGGATTTCCCAATCCGTGTCTGAATATCCACACAACCGAATCTCTTTACTTTTACCATGTAGAATACCAAAGTCTAATGTTCCCTTCACATATCTTAGCACCCTCTTTGATGGTGTCCAATGTTCTGCTTTTGGAGCTGTCATAAATTGGGAGATGTAGCTGACTGCATAGCTCAAGTTAGGCCTAGTGGCTGTAACTTAGATCAAGTTGTCAGCTAGTTACCTTTAGAGATTCATTAACTGCTTTTGAATCAGTTATGGCTGAAAGTTTCAGTCCTGCCTCCATAGGTGCAGATTCAATTTTAAATCTACGAATATCCTAAACCATCTAAAAACTTTTCGCTCGTAGATTTTTTACATGAGAAGCGAAAAATATGTTTATCAATGTTTTGTAGAAACTTTTACCCCTGGTATATGTATAAGGGCTAAATCTATCATGTCAAAATGAAATATACATCTGATTTCACCTTTTCAATTACTCCACCCTCACTACATGCGATGATGGCGTCGTCAACATATATCACTACAATCACCACATCACCATTCTCACTTTGACAGTGATTGGGGTTAAAAGGTCTTCTTTGAATCCCGTTCTCCCAAATACCTACCTACTTTGATGTACCATGCCCCCAGCTAGTTTCATCCCTTAAGAGCTTTCTTCAAGCTTTTGCGTACTTGCGGTTATTGGCCGTTGACATTTAGATTCTTCTTCTATTTTTTCATCAAGCGGTTGTCACATCCATATTTTCTGGGCTTAAAATCGCCATTTATGAATGACGATTGCGATAAATTTTTTCAAAATCCATCAAAGCGATTTATCTTTCCAAAAGTGTGCTGATTTGTTTAATGGCAATAAATCGCGATTTTCGGCGCTTGAAAACCTCAAAAATCTGGAAAATGAGACATGGAAAATGCAAGCTCCATTACTGATCTGAGTCTGAAATACAATTTAAAACACAAATAATTTAATTGTAATTTTGCTGTCGTTTTGGCTGTTTTCTTAACTGTGCTTCTACACCTTGGTTTTTTCCTTTTTGGCATTTCCAAGATTGCTTTTGGATTTTTGGTGTAAAAAAACACAAGCATAGAAAAAAATTTGCCATTTTTGGAAAGGGTCAGGGAAGATGAAGTAGCTCAGGCAGCTTCATGTGCCATAACTTTCATTATGTGGCATCCGTTTTAGGTGTCGTTTTCTCTAAAAGTGTATATTTTCTGAATCTACGATTCTTGGCAATATATTTTATTATTTTCATAAAATCCATTTATGCACCTTTTTTGACCAAGCTTACAACTTAACATCATTATAATAGTATATTGTATACGATTTAACATTTAACATCATTGAATCGACATAACGATTTAACATTTAACATCATTTAACATTATAATACCTATACTAGTATACTGAATAACATAGTATCATGGTTACTACAGAGTGAACTTTCGCATTCATTTAACATTGTTTTTACATTTAATTTAAGTATATTTTATGAATTTAAAATGTTTTTAACCTGCACATAAAGTTGCCGATTAAAACCGATTTTTGCCCCTTTTTTTTTCGAATCCATTTTAATTCCATTTGGCTACGCCGATTAATCCCGATTTACGATTTTTTGAACTATGGTCACATCCATTTGATATCATTTTTCAGCTAAAGTGACTTGCCATGGCTAGAACCAATAGGATTGTTTCATTTTTGTAGACAAATGACAAAGCAGAAATATCTCATAGTCAAACCCTTCTTCAAGCACAAATTCCTTTTGACCAGCCTTGCTTTATGTTTGTCAAGTGTTTCATCTCTGCATTTTATACTTGACCTTGTATACCCATCTGCAGCCAATGGGTTTCTTCCAGTAAATAGTTGTAGGTCTTCTAGGATCCATGTCCATTCTTCATCTAAGTTTCATATTTGGCTTGCATAGACTTTTCCCAAACTGGCAAGCCAATATCCCTTATACCCGATCTACCCGTGGCTTCATAAACCTTGTTATTAGGCTCAAATGATTATTGAAGGTTAGCTATCAAAGCATATTTTCTTGTCATGGATGTCTAACCTTCTTTTGGTCTAAGTTCTCCTCATATTAGGAATCTCATCTAACCAAACATCACCAATAGTGTTGTACCACCATTTTGGCCTTTTCTTTGCCTCCTTCAAATTACCATTGCTTTCTTGCCAATTAAAGGCTATTTGATGCTTCTTGGTTGGGAGTTTCATGAGAATCAACCTCGCCCTAATTATTATCTTCGGGATTGAGGTTCATGATTCACATGCATCATGCCTGAAGAAACAGCCAATTTATCTTCATTTCCAGCAGCTCTCAGATTTGATTTTTATCTACGTTGCGGATACCTCAAAACCCCGAATCCTGCGAATCCTGTACGATACATGTATCGGATACAGAATCGCCCTAGATATTTCTTTGAACGATACTACGGGATATGATGGATACGTTTATGCGTATCCGCCCACGACCCTGACGTCCTCATACGTATTAGGGCGATCTAGTGTTAAATACGTTTTTTTAGTTCTATTTCATTTTTTTTTAATGTTTGCCACGCTTGCCCAACTTTCATTATTTGATGGCGAAGATGACGCTCAAGGGAGTTCGCAAGGAGTGGAAAGTGGAGCTAGTGCAAGTGGCACACATGAACTTGATTTTGAGGAAAATCTAGATGATATATTCTAGATTTGTTTGTATTCCTATATCATATGTATGGCAGCCACATGAACAATGAAATGTAAAATCTTAAGTATATTGTTTGTTTTGAAAATTTGAACATGGATCTAGTTACTAGTATATTTTTCAAATTTCAAGTTTTGTTCGTATTCATGTTAACATGATATTCGTATATCATATGTATGGCAGCCACATGATCAATAAAAATGCAAAGTCTTAAGTATATTGAATGTTTTGAACATTGATTCAAGTTTTGTATTACTATTTCAGTTTTTTATGGACTAAAAAATGAGTAAAATGAGTAGATGTACATAAAAAAAATAAAATATATATATATATATATTATATTATTTTTAATATATATGTACGGACGTATCCAAGACGTATCGTATCCAAGGGTTTTTTAAAATTGACGTATCCGCGTATCGTATCCGTATCCAATTATTATGATTGTAGCCTATACAATCCTCCGAGTCCAAACCAGTCTAGCATTCGAGTCAACCCAAAACCTTCTCGTTGTCTTTTCTTCTCTGATTGCCTTATCCTTGGTGTCATCCTTATCCTTAACCTCTAATCCAACAAAGCTCATGATGTGGAGGAACTTAAAGATGATTTATTTAAACATAGCTCAGAAGTATTACTGGTCCATATTGTGGATCTGTTTCACCACATGATGGCCCATGACTTTCCACCTTCGCGGACCTCCCATAGCATCCATCCCATCTACAAGAGTGAGACAAGAATGATCATAGTAATTACTGCACTGTCACTGTTACCTTGTATAAGATCTTTGCCACAATTATTGACATCCATTTCTCCAGATGGGCAGAGATAGAGGTTGAGGCCAAAGGACAAGTATGTTTTATGGGGAACTATCGTACCATTGATCATGTCTTTAATTTGACCTCTAGCATGGAACATATGTTGAGAGTTTGAGGATATGAAACCTACAAGAGTAGTTTTATTAGATGGGAAATGAATTCTCATTCTCTCGGGAGGAAAGAAACCTTTTCACCCTTCACTACAGGATAAGAAAGATTATGAGCTAACATGCACATCAAAGCTTTAAAAAAAAAAAGTGTAAGGGAGAGGAGCCAATCATTGTGCACCCTAACTTTATGAGTCCACATAGAAACCTAAACATCGCATTAACTGAAAATAAAAATACCCTTTAATAGATCATGCTCTCTCCATTACAAATATTTCCTTTAAAGAAAATTAATTATGTGGAAGGGATTTTTTTTAATATTTAAATTTGGTTATTTGAAATACAAAGAAATTCAAGGTGCGTCATTACGTGAGAGTTAAGTCATACATTTTCTTTTACTGTTTGTCATTATATGATTGGTTAATTGGTTTGATATGACTTGATGTGACATATTCTATAGGGTGCATTTTTTTCAAAATTTAAGTGGGAAAGTGACATGTACTAGCTCCTTTATTTTCATCTACCCTCACATATATTGGTCCATGCTCAAGGATTGGCTCCTCTCCCTTAGACCAAAGTTGGGTTGAGATTCCAATTTCTATTCTTTTGGTTCTCATTTCTGAATTGGTGCGAGTGATCATCGATATGTAGAGAAGAAGAGGTCTACGGAGCCATAAGATGTCAATGGGGTGGGGGGTCTCGGTGAGGGTGGAAAACAAGAGAATTTATAGTGGTTTTTTTTTGAGGTAGCAAAGGCTACTTTGAAGATATTTAGTTACAGATTATAAAGGGAGTTAGCTACGAAAGCCCTTCACATTGGATAGAGAAAGGGGTGCTAACTCCGTAGGCTTTTCTAACAAGGAGTATATCCGGGACTTGTTTTGGTTTAGTCTGAAAGAAGCAGAGTTCAAGACGCCTTTGGAGATGGGAAGGATCTTTGACATTTTGAAGTTGCAAATAATCTTATTTGTATTGGGATTTAGTCTATAATATAATTAGATAATAGATTGCCTCTGGTCCAGGTTGGAGGCATGTACAAAGATTTTTGTAACTCTTGAGGTTCACTTTTATGTAATTTGTTTTTTTTTAATTTTAACGAAAAGGTTGAAGGACCCCCCGACTCTCTCTCTTTTACCGATCAAAGAAAAAAATAATCCAAGTTGTAAATATATAATGGCACACTAGAGTGCGAGTGCCTTCAAAAACGTATGTTGGATGTCGTTATCTTAGTAGTTTGCTTTATTTCTTTAACTTGATTGGATTACATTTTGAAATAATCATATGGAATATAGTGTAGAAATCTATTATGTATAATTCCATCATTTTTTTAATAGTAAGCTTGATGGTGCAATACAATTTATGTAAAGATCATTTGGAAAGAATCTTATAATGTTGGTTTGCAGGCATCATGCTTTCGATCATTTTTATTAGTAAGTTTGATGGTGCAATGCAATTTATGTAGGATTATTTGAAAAAAGCCTTATGATATTATTGTTTTCAATCTTGGTTTGCAGGCATTATGCTCTCGGGAACAAAGAAAACCGAGAGTCTTCTACAATCTACTAAATTGAAAGGAGAATTCAACTATTTATTATTTCATTGATCATTAGTAGTTTATTTTTGGGGTTTGTGTTAAAATTGAATCAATATAGTCTATTATATTTCATGGTTGTAAATAATGTACACATGATCATGACCATGTACATGGAATTTCGTATATTTTTTAAAGAGCATTTCTTATATAAAATCTTATGTCATGTTTTTGCATAAAATATATGTGAGTATACTAAGGGTGCAATAGAGTGCTTGTATCATCTAATGATGTAATATAGATAAATGAATTTTAATTGAAGTGCAATACAAATGCCTATACTAATTACATTGGGTCTAAATAAATGTAATTTGAACATCATAACACATTATCTGAAAACCTGTAAAGAGGTGACTGCAAGGTTTAGATGTGTATATCAAATACTATGAGATTTTCTGACATACATGGATTTCACAGTGGAATTTTGCATCTAGATGTAAATGAGCTAACTTGGAAAATTTGGGAGAAAGTGAACTTTGTTTGCAACATTTTATACTCTTATGGAAATGTTTGAACTGTCCATATACTTTGGACAAAATTGTTAACACATGCAAACTTTTTTTGATGTTTGTGCCCTCCTAGTTATGATTTCCAAAAATTTCATTCCCTAATTGGGAAGCAATATCAAGAACATTCTAAGAAAACAAATATGTTTTGGGGCATGTGTTAAATAAGAGAATATTGTAGAGATATCTTGATGTTTGTCATCTTAATCTTATCATATTTAAGTTTAGAATTTTCACTTCAATGGTGAATAATATCCGAAGCAACACCCTAGTGATTGTTATAATTCATCAAGGGCATCTATTGCAATGTAGTAAGCAACCCCTCCATTTCTAGTGATTACCCTAATGCTTCAACCAAATGCTCAACATTCTCTTTATTCTCTATATATGTTTGAATTCTCTTGAAAGTGCTGGATTGTTGTTTTCATTTCTAGGTATAAATGCCTAAATATGCGTATGTATATATAGACAAAGCAAATTCAAAACATGACTACATTGCTGTTGAAAATGACATCTACTGGTCAATAAAAGAAAGGTAGGACAAGGGAAGGACACTTGAGCCACATAGGACTACATAAACACTTGCTAGGTATGTCTAGATGCTTCATATGAGCTCTAGGAATGTACAAATGCTATGAATGATTACCATGAGCGTATGACCTCTTTAGACAAGGATTGAAAAATAGTGGAAATTTGAGGGCGAAGGAAAGTAGGAATGAGAGTGGCCAAGAGGAGTTAGAGACCAGCAGAAGTTGATAAACATGATAATAATGCATAATTTGGATCAATACTTATAAAATAAAGAAGCATGCTAGACTATTGCAATTTAATAATGAATAAATATTTAGGGCTTTTTTTAAGGTGTGTCTTGTGGCTGACTTTGATGTGCACGTGCATACATATGAAAGTAAAATATATCATGTATATAATTTTGTGTCCCAAAGCAGCTCGTGAAGCAAAATTAAGTGTACTTGTGAAATTGCAACAATATTCATTCTTAATCTACACATACACATCAAAGTAAAAACATAACATGGACCTAAAAATTTGCATGCCTACAACTTGTGAAACAAAATTCAACATGTATGTGAAATTGCAACAATATTCATTCTTAATCTACAATGTGTCAATTAATGATAGTTACCTCGGACATTTTCCATGTCATCTTATAATGCACATACCGAGCTTGTTTTGATAGACCTGCCACAACCGTATCAATGACTACATTGAATGGTTGTGGTGTTGGTAAAAATTAGATAGTTGGAATATTTTCTTCATGAATTCCATGACTAGATGAACTCGGTAAAGGTTGACATGTGGCAACGTTTTAGTAGAAGGAATACATTTTAAAGCCCATTATAGGTAGTGAGTTGTAATATCCCACTTTCTGAGATCAATAGAAATTAGGCAAACAACCAACTCTTCAATGCATCAATCAACTGAACACAACAAACTACTTATACCGGTTGAGTAAATGACTCAATAAACCCAAGGGTAAGGGTTTAATGGCCTTAACTCATCTACTAAAATACCACAATCTCATGAATATATACTGCTGCAATAGAAATTTGATCATAGTATTCTACTAAAAGCAAACAAGACAAACCATGCTTTATCAAGGAAAAACCTAAACCAAAATGTGCTTAGCTATCAAGGTATGATTATTTAGACAAGCCACATGTGGATCTTTGCTAGAAGGCTTCAATTCATCCTGCATCACATACTATCAATCTCATTGGACACATGGAGCTCAAATATGCATTAATATCCTTCAATATTTGTTTTCAAATAAGTTGATGGCTCGAGGAAGGAACAACACCTTACTACAAACCCCAAATCAGATCCTAGCACACCATATGAAGTCACGGTGACTAACAAACCAATATTACAAGTCGTTGGACATATAACTCAATATACATGCATCGAATATTGAATTATCAACCCGAGGAAGTCTGGTTAGAAGAACAACTCTATTCGTCGGGCAAGGAAAGAACAACAAACACACCCAAATTCAGTCCCAAATATACCTAGGCTGATCGCTGCAATTAAGAGACTAAGGAACCCTTGCTAATTATTGCCCATGATAAATTGTTGTCAAAGAAAGTAACATCATGCATTTAAAATTGATCTATCCATCTCAAATGAAGTAAGCAAATGGTCCACAAACATCATAGAAGGAGTTGTTGTATACAAGGGAGCAATTACTAATGAATTACTTCAAAAATGGCCAAAGAGAGTTACCCGACAATGCCTGATTGTCGCTGCACATGAGCATACAGAGATCTGGTTATTTATCATTAACAAACAGTCACACTACTACTCGAGGCACATGTCGCTGCAATATAGGAGTTATAAACCCAAGTCGTACCACTTCACAATGCATTTAAACAAGAGATCACAATCATACAACCAGCCAATCGAATCACATAGAAAATTGCATTTAAATCAGTCCCTAAATCACCATAATGCAAATCGCTGCAACTGGAATGAATTTCATACATCAAATACACAAAATATGCATAGATCTCAGTTACTTCACTTCAAGGAATAACCTAACTCCAGCTGGTCGATTCTACCTTAGTTATCACATACAAAATAGCTCACACATATCAATAACACTTTGATTTGATCATAAAAACCTAGCTGCTACAGTGACGACGCTACAGTGATTCGCTACAGTAGAAAAAGACAGATTTTCGCTTGCAAGTTTAACCAAAATGTTTGCCAAAGCCACAAACATGGATCTCACAAATAAATACTTCAGTTGAATCTCAAAACCAGCTCAATACCACCTCCCACGCAAGAGAGAGAGAGAGAGAGAGAGAGAGAGAGAGAGAGAGAGAGAGAGAGAGAGAGAGAGAAGAGAGAGAGAGAGAACATCAATGGGCATGCATCCCAACTCCAAGCATGGAGTATCAAATTAATTTCATCATAACATCCATGTAACAATGATCCTAGCACTCCTTTTATAAGCAAGGAGACACAAAATTCGAAATCCATATGAGAGGGAAATTATTAAATAAAAGCAGTTTATTTTTCCTAGGTGTGGTGTCCCTTTTCTAAGGGTGATTTTATCAATAAAAGCCACCTAAATATTTATTTAATTAATTCCCCATTTAATTTTATATTTTGGGAATTAAATTAAATAATCTACATAATGAAATAATTAAATAATTATTGTTTTCTAATGTCAAATGATAAAAATAATATTTAATTATTTAATATAATTTTCCCCTTGCAACATCCCAAAGCCCACGGGGAAAAATAGGCTAAGGGTCTTCAAAAAATGGGGACATTACAGTCCTCCCTTCCCAAGATTGCTTGTCCTCAAGCAATAACAAGCTCATGCATCTGGGTGTCTAAAAGTGTAGCTCTCCAAAACCAGGTTCCCATGCCACTCAAGTGAAGTAGCATTTGTAATATCTTGGGTTGTCCTCCTAAAAGTAAAGAGTGTAAACCTGCTGCAATTTATTTCGAACTCGCACATGAAACAAACCAATTAGAAAAATGAGTGTTGAAGAACACTTTTCTTGCTTCTTCTTGGTATCTCCATGGCTTGGATGGTGCCCAACTTTCTTTCATGCATGGGCTGCCCCCAAAAACAGCGATGCAACCCCATACATGCTGTAATCATGCCACTTCTTTTCAAAAATCAGACCTCACCTTTCCCAATTAGCCATGCATGAGTTACAATCAAACACCAAGAACCATATCATCATATACATATAAAAAAATCTGAACTATAGAAAAACAATTAATGGATTTGATCATGATGATGTCCCAAAACCAATAGATGGGGCAGCAGCTGTTATCTTTGACTCTTTCCCTACAAAATGTTATGTGGTACAAGCCATACATAATTTTCATGAAATTCCATTTGATATGGAAAAACTCATTCACCCATAAAAGAACTTGAGGTATAGAAACTCCATCACCCTTCCGAATCCTGAAAGCGTGTGGTCCATGATCATAAGAAACAACAAATGAAGAAGGTAACAAACCTGAAAAAATCAAATAAATACAATGCAGTCTTATATTCCATATGAAAGTACTAGGAATCATTCTTCAAGGCCCCTTATCATTTATTGTTTGAAAAGACAATCATATCCATGGAATCCCAAAACCTCACATGAGTTATGTTCAAGTAATTTCATCAAAACTGAATTGAATGAAGGTGAAACTAAGTAGTTTACCCTTAAGGGCTGCACTCTTTTTAACAATTCCTTAAAAAATCTTCCAATTTGTTGTGATAAGAAAAACTAAATTTTCCGAGCCTTTTCGGAAAATCTTCTATAAAAAACACTTTCCAATGTTATTTTTTCTTATGCATAACAACCATGAACTTTATCCAACTCAAGATGAAAATATAGAACTTGGCAAAGAACTTCCTTATGCAAATTGTCAATAATTAAAGGCTCATCATGGGCAAACTTGTTCTTATACCTTGGATTCCAATTACCTTGCCTTCTTTGGTGTATTTGAGCTCCATCTTTTCTAGGGCGAGAGTGAATTCTCTCAATATGTAAAACCATTGAGATCCTAACACCACATCCATGTTATTCAAACTCACAACATAAGAATAATCACATACTTCATTATTTCTCAATGTGGTAATGAGTTGGCAAAACATGCCAACATATGAAGTGGTAAAATTGAAGATACATTTTAGCATCTTTCATGACTCAAGATTTAACCATCAATAAAAGAGTGCAAATCATGTGAAGCAAATTTTAATGAAAACCTCTTTACCCTTAGAGATTGCCATTCACATTTCCATATTGTTTGGAATAGGCAAAGTCATCATCATCAAAAAAGGAGCCAAGCTTCCCTATCATGTACCACTTTCTTCAAGTCCCTCTCCATATAATTATGGATCATGGAAATTATAAAATGACTTCATTCTTCTCCTTGTTAAGAACTCAAAGCAAAGGAAATGCATAAAAACAATCGACATAAGAGTTGTTATACCTTTCCATAAAGTCATCATCTCCTTTCTTGTCCCAAAATTTGTAGCCTTTCTAATGCTTTTAATCTCATGAAGATTTTTGGACCACTTCCTTACATTTGAGTTTTGAAAACTCATGCTCATGTTCATCAACAACATGCTCAATATTAGTATCATATGAATCAAAATCTAAATCATCACTATTTACCTCCATACTTGTACCTTTGATGATGACATCACCAAATCTTCCTCACCATGATTGATTTTAGTCCTTTTCCACAAGAGTGAAACATTTCCTAGGATATAACTCCACCATATGCAAAAGTGAATTTCTTGCCATGTTTGCTCCTCTCTCATGATTGGAAGGCCTTCTGATTACCACTCCACTGAGCATCCCAAATAAGACAAAGAAATCTTTTCAACCGATAAATTGGTGCCTTCACCTTGCTCTTCATCTAATGGATCTTCTTCCTTCACTGTTTTTTGTTGCACATGTACAACAGGACCAACAAGCTCTTCATAGTCAAATAGGGCCTCAACTTCTCTTTACACTGATTTATTATATCTTGAGCAAGTGTTTCTGCTGCGGGTGACACTTCTTGCTTCTCCTTTCTCATGTAGGCAAATAAAATTGTTAGAAGTGGCATCAAAATATCATCCCCTCATTCAGAATTGAAGACATAATAATTTGCATTGAAGAAACCACAATCTCTGCATGATCCCTATGAATAGAAGTAAAGAAATTGTCAAACATTTGAAAAATGAGTTCATCACATTCCAAGTCTATCATTAGGACCCAAGATCTAATGTTTGCCATATTTTTCAGAATAGTGACCCTCTTAGCAAAAAGAACATTTGTGATGTCACCAAGACCCTCAAAACTGTCCACCATGAGCTGAAATATTTCCTTCATGATGTGGTCATTATAGGGTGGTTCCGGAGCCTTAATCCTCATAATTTCACTTATACAAGTGATAACTACAAGCCTTACATCTGGATCTGTATGTCTCAAAAGTCTAGGACTAACCAAATGTGCCCCCAAAAGATCTAAAACTGAAATCATCAAGCCACAATTTGATTGCTTAACCAAACACAAACAACTTACCACCTTTTCTAGAGTGTAGATCAATATGCTCTTCTCAAGTGAAGGACCCTTGAGTATTTTTCCAAGCTTATAGAGCTTGGTCCTCAAACCTCCGATACTAGCAAGCTCCATGATTCACTCTGCAAACAAACCCACAAGGAGCAAAGGAAAGTTGCTCTGATACCACTGTAATATCCCACTTTTCGAGATCAATAGAAATTAGGCAAACAACCAACTCTTCAATGCATCAATCAACTGAACACAACGAACTACTTATACCGGTTGAGTAAATGACTCAATAAACCTGAGGTAAGGGTTTAATGGCCTTAACTCATCCACTAAAATTCCACAATCTCATGAATATATACTGCTGCAATAGAAATCTGATCACAGTATTCTCCTAAAAGCAAACAAGACAAACCACTCTTTATCATGGAAAAACCTAAACCAAAATGTGCTTAGCTATCAAGGTATGATTATTTAGACAAGCCACATGTGGATCTTTGCTAGAAGGCTTCAATTCATCCTGCATCACATACTATCAATCTGCTGGACACATGGAGCTCAAATATGCATTAATATCCTTCAATATTTGCTTTCAAATAAGTTGATGGCTCTGAGGAAGGAACAACACCTTACTACAAACCCCAAATCAGATCCTAGCACACCATATGAAGTCACGGTGACTAACAAACCATCATTACAAGTCGCTGGACATATAACTCAATATACATGTATCAAAATATTGAATTATCAACCTGAGGAAGTCGCTGGTTAGAAGAAGAACAGCTCTATTCGTCGGGCAAGGAAAGAACAACAAACACACCCAAATTCAGTCCCAAATATACCCAGGCTGATCGCTGCAATTAAGAGACTAAGGAACCCTTGCCAATTATTGCCCAGGATAAATTGCTGTCAAAGGAAGTAACATCATGCATTTAAACTTGATCTATCCATCTCAAATGAAGTAAGCAAATGGTCCACAAACATCATAGAAGGAGTCGCTGTATACAAGGGAGCAATTACTAATCGAATTACTTCAAAAATGGCCCAAGAGAGTTACCCAACAATGCCCAGATTGTCGCTGCACATGAGCATACAGAGATCTGGTTATTTATCATTCACAAACAGTCCACAACTACTCAGGCATAGGTCGCTGCAATATAGGAGTTATAAACCCAAGTCGTACCACTTCACAATGCATTTAAACAAGAGATCACAATCATACAACCAGCCAATCGAATCACATAGAAAACTGCATTTAAATCAGTCCCTAAATCACCATAATGCAAATCGCTGCAACTGGAATGAATTTCATACATCAAATACACAAAATATGCATAGATCTCAGTTACTTCACTTCAAGGAATAACCTAACTCCAGCTGGTCGATTCTACCTTAGTTATCACATACAAAATAGCTCACACATATCAATAACACTTTGATTTGATCATAAAACCTAGCTGCTTCTACAATGATGAGCTACAATGATTCGCTATAGTAGAAAAGACAGATTTTCCTTGCAAGTTTAACCAAAATGTTTTCCAAAGCCACAAACATGGATCTCACAAATAAATATTTCAGTTGAATCTCAAAACCAGCTCAATACCGTCTCCCACAAGAGAGAGAGAGAGAGAGAGAGAGAGAGAGAGAGAGAACATCAATGGCATGCATCCCAACTCCAAGCATGGAGTATCAAATTAATTTCATCATAACATCCATATAATAATGATCCTAGCACTCCTTTTATAAGCAAGGAGGCACAAAATTCGAAATCCCTAGGAGAGGGAAATTATTAAATAAAAGCAGTTTATTTTTCCTAGGTGTGGTGTCCCCTTTTCAAAGGGTGATTTTATCAATAAAAGCCACCTAAATATTTATTTAATTAATTCCCATTTAATTTTTATATTTTGGGAATTAAATTAAATAATCTACATTCATAATTAAATAATTATTGCTCCAGGTAATAATATTTAATTTGGATGATGGGAAACATGTGTAAACATAGTAAATTTTTGCTTTAACATGTAACGATGTTATTAGTGTAGGTTGATACAAATTTGGGGTCCAACAACTCCAATTTATTTGGGGTCATGAATGGAGAGGAAATGTTCCCATGCTATAATAGAGATACATGATAGAGGTAAATTTCTTAGAGAATTCGATTCCATAAATTTGTTTGAGGGAAAAACCAATGGGCAAAGTAAGGTCAACAAAATCCTTTCTTGCTTTGGTGTATATGATAGGTCAAGTTTTGCTATTAATTAGAAAGCATACATTCATGGCTTTCGAGATCTTGTCTATCATCCGAGAAGCACTAAGATTCTTAACTACACTCAAACAAAAGAAGAGGTGTGGGCGAATTGTGTGTAAATAAAGGCTAAATCCACATTTCATTAGATTTTAAGGCATTTATGAGGACATATGGCAATAGGATAGGAACCATATTTGTCTTCAATCATACACATGTCTCGACAGGGGACAAATTGATCATTCGTCCCTCCCCCTAATTAACACACCACCCACTACCCGTTGTATCAACAACATATCAATTTTTATTTTGTAATTATCGGTGACTATTTCTTTTTCCCTTTTTTGTGTTGTTGCCTCCTACTTTCTAATATCATTGTCGTTGTCTTTTCCTTCACCATTGTCATCTTTTTTATCATCGTTTTTCTATGTTAGTTATCTCGGGGCTTAGTTTAGATCCAACATGCTTCATGAGCTCACGACTTTTCAACTTTACTATGCCTCGCTACTTTTTTTCATGAATTACACAACTAGAATAACACTAAATCAACTGCTTCAACCTAGAGTAAGTATATCAAATCTTAAATTAAGAAAACAAGGAATCTCTTTCACACATGAACATTACACAATACACTTTTCAATGGTATTATTAGTAAAAATCCCTCATTGTAAATCGAGAGAGAAATTTGTTCTCAACAACATAAGAAATCATATGGAGTCTTAGTCTAAAATTTTCGATCGGTAGATAAAATCTACCTTTCACTCATATGGAGTCTCAGTCTCAATCTTGGACTTAATCACAAAGTGTAGATGGCTCATAGTTGTGTTGAAATCTACCCATGACATCTTGAAATTTATATCGACCTTCATCACTTCTAATTTGATGAGATGCATGATGGCGAAAATGGGTGCATAAGAGGTAGGGGAAAGGCCCTCGTAGTTGTGCCCTCTTCTACACACGTGAATCTCCCACACATGTTGTATGCAACACTATACCAACATCATTGCATTTTCCTTCCTCTTTGAGATAATCGGACAATATTGATTGGGCATGCTTGATTTTACATATTGGAAAGTTTGAAGAGAGCCACGCTCCCACTTAAACATGAGATCAACACTCCAACATTTGCATTTTCCATTGGAATATATATATATATATATATATATATTGAGAGAGAGAGAGAGAGCTGCATCGAAATGATCAACTAGTTGAATAATTTGGTGACAAATATGCCGACATAACACCCCCTCCCAAATTTATGATCAACACCATTCTGCAACCAAACTAATAAATCTCAAACAAATACAAAGCACCGTGACAAATAAAATGAATCATAATCTTCAAATCGTTCAACCATATTATAATATTCAAATCGAATTGTTCCATATTAATGAGCTAGAGCATTAAAGGAGGACCTAAGAACACACAAAAATTAATTTTTCTCTTTTTCCAATTCCTCAAATGCTAATTTCACAATATGTATTTCTAAATGGTATTCTCATTCATTATGTCCGACACACATGGGGAAATGTATGGTCGGTGTTTTGTGCAAATGGCCATTGATTGAATGACGTCATTGAATGAACCCTAAATATAGAGTTTATGTATCTAACATATGTAAAGTTTGAAATTGAAACATATGTAACTTTCATTTTCTACAATCCATGGCAAAGGAGACTCTCCGACATGACTATCTTCCCTCTCTCCATGTTGTAGACTAATGGGTGCTACTAAAAGACTATTTAAAATTATCCTATATTGGTCGACCATATTGATGGGGGAATGACTATAAAAACGTGATCGGCCGTGTGGTCAAATGCTAGAAATAACATTGCTATCAATGACAAGGTCAACAAAAGAGTGACGGGCCTAGAAACCTTGCTTGTTATAGATACACATGACCATGTTTTAAATTTAATGAGGGTTAACAACCTAAAATGTTGAGGAGGCGGTGTCATCTAAAATCCATAAGGAAAATCCTTGTGTTGATATATTTTGTTGCCTTGGCAAGCATGGAAAATGGCCTAAAATAATGGTCTATAAAGATGGTGCAAAACCACCCTACTGACCATATTTTTTGGTTATAAAATTCAATTACTACATTGACTCGATAGGGATGTTGATCCCACTCTACATGTCCATATCTCTAAAGTTTCTCGGTTCATGTGCAAATGAGCTCTCCTTAAATATATGTGTGCTCTAATTACCCAAAATCACAAGGGTTAACATTACAAACAACAACTATCGACATTTAGAGTATTAATTGACCACTCCTTTTCTTTTGAGATATCTCCAAAGTACATTGCTTTGATGATATCTACACAACACCCCCTTTCTCCTTCAAACAATTCACAAAAATGGCTCGTGGTTCATATGTTCTTAGTCATAGCAAAGAATACTTTCACATAAATTCCCCAATTATTTCCCTAACCATGGATTTATCCTCTTACAAACCCATTCTTCATCTCCCTCTTCCATATGTAATGTTTGACTCCCTTGAGTTTAAATTATTTTGTGCATCCTTCGACGTCTCCATTGCACCGTTTGTGTATGATTTCTAGTAGGATGAAAATTTGAAATTGATATAAGTGATCTACAAAATTGAGTAATAAAAAAATGTTGAAGATATCTTGACCTTGTACTCTATTAGGGAATAGGCGGCATATCTGAGTATGTAAAATGAAAATTAGCGTTTATTCTAATTTAGATATTATTATGTTTTAAAATAACAAATACATCAATCCATAGTCCTAAATTATGTAAGGATGATAAGATCGTTCAACATATTATAAATATGATAGTGAAAGTATAATTAGTGTTAGGGTTTATAAGGAATTTGTTCTTCGGGCTTAGATTACATGACAATGAGTTGAAACTAGATGAGGGAGTTGTATAAAGTGTTGTCAAGTTGTCTAGAAAATTTGGAGATCTAGAATTAAGAGTGGTACAAGGTTGTCCAATAAGGGATATATTCATTAAAGAATATGTTGAAGGGTCTATCAATGTGTCTTTTGGGGTTTTAACCTACAATATGACTAAGCACTTTCTTCCCATGTGTCTTTGGAATTGTTTCATGTATTTGGATCTTTGCGATTTTGCTTTTATACCAATGCCTTATTCTTGCTTTAACCTAAAATGAGGTTAGTATGATGTGAGTGGATCGACCTCACAATACCAAAATTGATGTGATGAGTGTTATACTATGTACAATACTTTGAAGAGATCAAATAACACATGGATCTCCTAATGCTATGATTATGTGGAGGTTAGAGAAAAACAATCGGATGGAACCCATGATTGGGATTTCAACACTAGGCAATTGACACTTAACTTGATTATAATGCATATATGATATAACTCATATCCTAAGTCCATGTAAAATATGATATAACTCAACTTCTCTCTTGAATACACATATCTAACCTAAGTGAAATACTATCATCTTGTTTTCCCTATAAAACTTGGCCATGATCTATGTGAACTTCTAAAAGAGCCCACAATATTCCCTCCTTTTGAGATGAGGGATGTGATCATGTATCACTTAGCTCAAAAGAGAAAAATGGCTAGTTGTAACTAGTATAATCAAAGAATCTAGAATGTGAACTATATAAAGCATATGCACTATACATGGTTGTAAAAATAGTTTACATCAAATATGATCAAGACAGAGCAAGTAGTAGATGTCATCCCATGGAAAAACATATAATAAAAATGTCCACTAATTCATAAAAAATAAATGGTGAAGGACGTAATAGTGAATGATAAATTACCATTTACCATGTTAGTAGACATACAACTTGACACCAATGGAACCATTGGGAATAACAACATGACATGAGAACACATTATATGTCGAGCTTATCCTAATACATAGACAAATGACAAGACATTGCGATGAAAACTTGAACAATTTTGATATTAGCTATTTATATGCTAAGAAAGTATGTAACAAATAATAATGTGTGTTAGGAACCATGTGCATCAAACAAGTACGTGTCAAAATATACGTGTCAATAACAATGAAAAATATATATCCCATCAAGCAAAATGTATCAAATAATAAACAATATGACATAAGAAATTGTATCCCAAACAATAAGTGCATTACAAAATGTGTCATGAGAAATATGTCCCAATAAAAAGGTAAAGTGCCATGAGAAATTATGTCCAAAACAATAGGTGTATCAAACACAATGTACAACACAAGGAAACAAACAATTTTGTGCAAAGTTAGTAATGAACTAAACAACATGTATCATATAATGTGCATAGAGCCAATAATATAGGAATCAATGTATATAGATCAATCAACAAATAAGAGAATGCATTAAACAATATGCATGGAGAAAGCCGAGAATTAGACTTGTGTGTAAACCCAAGTAATTTAGTAGACAATGTGCATAGAGAAAACAATGAATTAAATAGTGTGTGTAAACACACCTAATGTAACAACCGTGTGTGCTTCAAGTAAGAAATGAAGCAAACAATGTGTGATAGTAAAACATGATCATGGGGCTAATAATACTCAAACGGTCACATCAATATCAATGCGAAAGTAATATAGTAGTATGTAAATGCATTGAGATCAAGAACTAGGCATAAAGCATGTCAAACCAATATATAGAAATATATAATGTGATTAGTAAATGAACTACCATACCAAACATGTCATAAAATATAAGCTGGTTCAAGATAAGTAATAGAAGATTCGAGATCACCAATGGACTAGTGTGTATAAATATAATCTAGAATTTATTTTGTATGTAAGATGCCCTTAGTGTAGGCAAGACCCCAATGTTGTGAGTTTTCCTTAAAGAATAGGGATTAAGGAAATTGTAAAGAGTGAAAAAAATGATCTAAGTAAGCTCTTTATGTGAAAATATTGTATTACATGCATGCCCCTAATGTGGTGGGTTTCCCCTAGGGTATAGGGTTATAAGAAGCCATAATGAATGCATGAGTTGCCATGGATTATGGGTATTTACAACCATCTCATGTGTATGGTAAGTAGAAAGTGTGTAAAAATCAAGTGCTTAAAGTGTTGAATGCAAGTACGAGATAATGCCTAGGTCTATGTAATGAATAAACTAGTCACATGTACATTCGGTTTTGTATTTTTGCCATATTGTATTGTTTTTGCTTTTTTGACATAAGAGAAATAATGAAGAACTGCCAATTTAGATTTTATTTAGGGCCTTAGGCTATAATATGTAATAATAATGAAATGGTGTAGGGATTAGGGTGATGATTATTTCATCAACAATCACATCAAACCCCCAAAATGTGTTGCATCATTGGTTTATGCTCTAGTCATGGATTGTAAAGTATGTGTTAGAAGAATAAGTATTGTACCATAAGAAAATGCCATTTGGATAATAAAGTAAGCATGCGCATGTCGAGAAGCTATGCACACGTGATTCCACTCCTAAATACGAGTAAGGGTTACATAAGCTTATCCTATGACTTCCTCAATATCATAGTAATGCTGGATGGATCAACGAAGAAAAGTGAATCAACTTGATATTCTCTAGGTCCAACTTGTGTAAACATCAAAGTTAGCCGGGATATTATTGATGTCATCTACTATGTATTATTCATCATCATAACCATCATTATGGCCATTATTACTAAAATCATGCATGTAATTTTCTTCTCGATTTTGATCTTGTTTCGTCATTTGTTTTTTACATTCATCTTGAAGAGATTCCTTTCACTATGAGCTTACTATAGATGTATCTATGGTAGAGGATTGTATATCGTGTCTAACCTTTGGTTGGGAAAAGGAGAGTAGAGGTTGATATTTGTTGGCCACATTTTTTTGTAATGTGTATTTTCTATTATGTGTGATTAGGACTAAATTTGACAATGGTATGGGATAATGAATTATGTCCATGTGCCCATGGACCTATAGAAGGTAAATGTGGTTTTGAATTTTTTTCAATATGTTCCTTTTGTTTCATGATCCATTTTTCGTATGTGTTGTGTAACTTTGTGCCAATTTGGTCTTTTCCTATATGGATACAATGAATATGTACCATAATTCATTGTTGCATGACAACATAAAAATCATTTTTATTATGTCCATTAATTCATGGTATCTTGTGTTATTGTTGTTGTAACCTTTATGTAGGGATAAAATAGATGGGAGGTAACATGGTATGACCCTTTCCAAGTAATCATGATATGATATGACTTTGTTTACAACTATTAGAGGTAGGGGTTTTGATGAAGAGCTCATTCTCTTTTCATTGTACTCAACATGTTAAGAAAGTCCAAACATCAACCTATACCCAAATAATTTGTAATGAGGATCATGATTTTCTTACCTTGAATGGATCGTACATGAAAAATATGACATTTCTAAGAAAATATTTCTCCACCAACATCGTGTCATGTCTCATACCCTTTTAATAATGATAATAACGATTTCAAGATGCACCATTTTTAAGAAAACATCATTTAGTCTCGCCTTTCTTCACCTTTCCTTCACTAGCTTCTTGAGTTCTTAGACCAAATCAAGCAATATTCTTAGTCATTTAGCCTTCACTAACCTTTCACACATTGTTCCCTATTACACAAACTAAGATGAATATGACATCAACCTTAAAATGATTAGAAACAAGAATTTCATCTACTTCTTCAAAAATGACTTGAATTTCCCTTATATATTTCTCAAGAGCAATGTCTTTGCATGATTTATGATGATGCGAGAGAAAAATAGATTCAATCATACATTCAACCAATAAAGAAGGTTTCATAACAACTAACTTCACCTACTATGCATGAGAGGATCATACACAAGCCTAAACCGGATTAAAACTTTTAAAAATGACAAATACTATTTGGAATGGTCTCATCATCACCATACCCTACATACACCTTCATTTACTGCTAATTCAATTATCAAAATCATCTAATTTCATACAAATCTTCTTGTACTTACCTTTCACCAACTTTACCAACTTCTTGTTTCACAATTTTTAGGTGCAAACTAGAAATTTCTCGCTTTTTAGCTTCTTCAATGCTTCCTTTCTCTTTCACCCTGTTCACACACTCCAAACAAGCTTAGATCCAATATAAAAGTGACCTAAAAGACCAAAATGAATCAACTCTTACAAAATTTTCCTAAACCTGTTCCTAATGCCCTTAAGACAAGCGTTCTTGCACCATTCATGGTTGAGAAATTCTATAACTACCGGAAAAAGTTATAAATTTCCTTAGGATCCTTTCACCAACCCCATGGTGTGTACAAAATTTTAGAACCCTACTCCTTCACTAGCTTCCTCAATATAAAATTAAGAATTTTTCAACAAGACAGCTTACCATACAAAATAGAGCTTTTCATTCAAATAGATATAATTTCATACAAAATTTGCAGGTTCCTTCATCTTCTTGTCTTACCCTCATCTTCCTCCCTTGAGGAGTAACTCTAACTAACCACGTCTCTCTCCTATATTTGATTTCCTTTCTTGCATGCACTTACTTCTTGTTTCATAATTGTCATTTTTGTGACTCTTGGTCTTCTCATATGCCTTTTTGTAACTCTTCACATGTCACCTAAGACCATACAACAAGATGGGATATTATTCTTAACCTTTGATGACTTAGACGTTACCCTAAAATCTCTAAAACATGACTTAAAAATTAACCCTTAACAAGTCCATTCTTGACCCATTTACATGCTTTAAAATTTGAATTATATTCTTGGAGGGAAACAATAGGATTTGAATCTTTGAACCTAAGGACTGTTGGTGTGTATTATTTTCCACATCATTAGGTGAGTCATCTCACTTAGGTGAGATCGTAGGTCCATGTGTCATTTAGGGGTCATTATGAGATTCTCTTACGCGTCAGTGCATCATATGCGTCATTGGGAGTTACACTTCTATTCTGGGAATGTAACTCCCCCTCTCTACTCAAGTTGTCATGATTGTAGCACTGGGGGTTACTCAACACCTCCTATATGTACACCCCATTTGATCTATGAGATAGAGGAGAGTTTTATGGCTTAACCAGGTTCTGCCCATGTTTCAAATCTTTGCATGCACATTCGGTTGATGCTCGCTCCTCCCGAGATCTCTTCACGCTGTCATTCGCACATCCTTGATGTGCACATCATCCCTCATGATCCTCGCTTGCGGGTTTTAAACCCTCTTTCATGGTATCAGAGTGGATCTTGTGGATCCGTGCACTCCTTGGCATTGCTCGTGTGTTTTCCGCTTGGCGTGATTTTCAGATTTGGTTGAGTGTTGTTTTAGGATATTATAGGTTTGAAGGTGCGGTTTTGAGTTTTAAACAACTCACTTTGCTTATCTTTGAAATTTGCTCGTCGGATCGGTTGATTGGTGCATTGGACAACTCACCAGCTCGGCTCGGGTCTACCTATGTGTGGACATTTTTACCCACCAGGCCTTTGCTTTGGATCCTTGCTCACCCTGGTTGGTGTTTTCCCTTTCTTAAGCTGGTTCAACCATTGTGTTTGGCCTTGCTCAAATGCGTGCAACATTTGAACTTTGTTCGGCCTTGCTCAAAGCTGTGTCACTTTGTCTCCATGTTGAGTTTTTCTTCTCTGCAACTCCCTCTCACCATCTTTGGATGCTTGACCATGTTCTCTCCAATTCCTACCTGTTGGGGATCTCTGTTTTCTATTTGGGACCAACCTGCACATTGCGTTTGGAATCTTGTTCAAACCATTCCACTCCTACATCGACCTACGTTTTCTTTCCAACTTGCATTGGAAAACATTTTTTTGCTACAATTTGCGTAATCCCTGTGCCTGTTGCTCAAACCTACACTCCGGCCCTCCTTCCAATGGCTCCACGACCCGCACCTCCTTTTACGTAACCATTTTACACACACCTATACCTGCATCACTTGTTCTCTCTTTGGGCATTTCTCCCAAAGACAGCTCTGGTCAAGCTGCGTTACCTACCCATCGTGGACCTATAGCACTGACTTGGTTTTTTTACGTTCCACATAGACCAAAGCCACGTGGAACCTCCAACTTGGGATGTGGCATCTCCCCACATGGTCATAAGCGATTAACGTGGGCCCCATCACTCCTCCACCAACATTGGATGATTCATACCTATCCGACATCGCTCTTTTTTTTGAGCCCCCTCATTGGGACGAGTATCTACCCGACCTTAGTCATCTTTTTGCAGAGTCTACTTGTGATGCACTACATGTTTCTCATCCATCTACAGGTGTTTCAAAGGAGTTCATCATCTTTGTTGTTGGGAGTGCCCCTTCTAGGAATCATGTCACTTCCACATTTCCAGAGACCTTCATTGATCCACCCTCAGTTGTGGATCCCTTTTCTGTTGTGGAGGATGTTTTGTTCCCTTCACATCACTTGGACATCCTTTCTGCGGGTGTTCCTCTTTTTACTCTGACAGTTCTACAAACGTGGCATTACCTTCGGTTCCTTGGCACTCACTCGCTAGACCTATGTCACACTTCAGTGCACCAGACTCAGAGTTCTTCATGTTGCTGCCTTTAGTTTCCTTTGTGGAGTGGCAGACTTCCAGCACGTCATTTTTGTCCTTCCTAAGGGTAGGCACACTGTTCGGTGTGGGTGGTTCTTCTTCAGCCCAAAGGTCAGAGGATCTTGTCATCGATATTCTTCGGGAGACCTCCTAGAGCTGCAGAGTTCGAGATCTGTCCATGACATCTTCTCGTATCCCTCTCGTCTCCCTCTTCTTCTCTCTTATTCTTCTTTCGAGATTGCCTCTTTGTACATGGGTACCCTTTCAATCTAAATCTATGGCGGGACCCATATTTGGCATCTTTCTTAGATTAGAGAGTGTGTTTTTCTCTTGTGGTGGATGTTTTTCCCACTGGGTTTTCCTTCACTACTTGGGATCTTTTTCTTGTACGTGGGTACCTCATCAGGCTTTGTGCCAGGACCCATTTCTTGTTTCTGACTTACCACCTCATCCTAAGTTACGATGAAGGGGGGGTGTTGGTGTGTATTATTTTCCACATCATTAGGTGAGTCATCTCACTTAGGTGAGATCGTAGGTCCATGTGTCATTTAGGGGTCATTATGAGATTCTCTTACGCGTCAGTGTGTCAGTGTGTCATATGCGTCATTGGGAGTTACACTTCTATTCTGGGAATGTAACTCCCTCTCTACTCGAGTTGTCATGATTGCAGCACTGGGGGTTACTCAACACCTCCTATATGTACACCCCATTTGATCTATGAGATAGAGGAGAGTTTTATGGCTTAAACCTGGTTCTTCCCTGTTTAAAATATTTGCATGCACATTTAGTTGATGCTCGCTCCTCCTGAGATCTCTTCACGCTACCGTTCGCATGTCTGTTGATGTGCACGTCGTCCCTCATGATCCTCGCTTGCGGGTTTTAAACCCTCTTTCAAGGACTTCACCTAAAACTCTCCTTAAGTCTTGACCATACCCTACGAGGCCTATCTAGTAAAAACAAATGAGAAGTTTACACTCTTGATGCTCTCCTTGGGACACCCCTGCATCATACTCCCAAGGTGGAGAAAAGTGTCTATACAATTTCCTTTCTTTTTCATGTCTTCATCTTCATTACTAGTTCTTAGCCTTCTTGCCTTGATTCCATTGTAGTTAGCTATTTGATAACCACCCGGGTTCCATGTAGTAGTATTTTTCTTTAGATTTTCTTTGACATTGCTCTATTTCTTCTAGAATTTCATCTTCACTTTCATCATCTTCATGTCTTCTTGTACATGTATCCAAAAACATAAAAATAACAAAAATACATTGTTCTTCATCTCTTATCATGTCCTTCATCCATATACAGTCCATATCCATCATGTTTTCATCATTCTCCTTGCCAAATTTTTATTTGTTTGTCCATTTACTTGCTCATTCACTTTTTCTTCACACCAAACTTCTCCAACTTTATATTTTCATCTTCATTGTGTTCCTTTTGACCATTACCTGCCCACATGAAATACCTCTTTCTTAGTTACATCTCAGTATCTTTCCTTCCTTCATCTCATCTAGTAAACTTTGAAAAAGAACACCCATATCATCCATTAAAAACTTGCTTATCATCATTCTTATAATCTTCAAATGTAGAATTGAAATAATTTTGGAAAATTTCAAGGAATTCAATCACTCCATCTTCAATATCAATCAATAATGAATCAACCTTGCTTACCTTGCATTCATCCTTTGCTTGTTTTTCTTGTTCAATCTCTGAAATTTAATTGCTTGATATGAGTGTATATTCTTTGTACTTCATTACATATTCATTTTTCTACTCCATGCATGTGCTCTTTATTTTCCATACCATCTTCACCTCCTTTAACTTGGCTTGCATATTCAAGGAGTATTTTTTCTCTTGTTTTCCTTGTCCTTATTCATTTGTCTTCTCATTATATTACTTTGGCTTGTCACCTTCACTCTATGCTACTGGTTTCTTCGACCACTTAGGAACCGTGTATAGATGCCCTTCAACCGGTTTCAAGCTCTTATTTTGGTTATTTTATTCATTCTTCTTTTTGTCAACCTTATCCTCTTTCTTTTCTTCTTGTCTCAGTTTTTCCTCTTCACTCTCAATCTTCTTCTTCAACCACAACTTTTGATTTCTTCTCCTAATTTGCATTATATGCCATTTATCTTTCCTCTTCATCAAAAACTCAAGTCCATAGCTCTCTTTCACCTCATGTCTCATCATTCCAAGATTCATCAATTCTTCAAGTTGATCTGACCGTCTCTGTACGCACCCAAATTTGCATGGTGTTATATTGTTGGAATAGTGAAAATCCCCAATGATGATAAATTTAATTTCTAGATTAAATGATGAATCCAAGTTCAATTTCCTCACTTTCCTCTTGCTTTATGTGACTTAGTTTATTTTTCTTATTATTTTTCTATTTGTGGATGCTTCGTAAACACTTTTCGCTCCATTTTCCTTAAGTTTTACATTTAAGTTATGTAACTTCCGTGGAGGTTTCATAAACACCCCGAAATGTGGTTACAAAACCACCAATTTTCCTTGAAAGCAGAGGTTATGCAATTGCCATGGCACTTGCATATGCAGTAATCGATGATATGCATGAGATGGACGGTCTTGTGCACTTTAATCCAAGACTTAAAATAATGTGTTCTATACGTGTGTTGATTATTCCCAAGTTGATAACTCACACGTTTCTTGACCAAATCAGCTTCCTTTGAGCTTGTTAGATGCATATAGAATTATTTTTCTTTACTTACTATTCTTATTAAGTTAATCGCCCTTTCCCATGGTGATTCACACTTATTGGTTACCAAGTGTGTACCACACCATTTCCCTGCTAACTTTCTATAAAAACTATGATTTTTCCCAAATCATTGGTTGGAGTCTCTTGAGTTGGAATTGCACTATTACTCTATTGGAATATTTCCAAGAAGCACATAAGAAAACATAGATCCTTTTCCTTATTACTCTCTTTCCTACATTACTACAAGAATTCATACAAACCAACTAGCTCTAACACTTCTACATATTCTTCTTGCATACCAACAACCACAAATCCTTGGATAACATTGGATACTTCATTGGAAAATAAGTGAGGGGATAAAAAAAGCACAACCATAATTAGAAACTATCTCTATTCTACATTTCTAGGTTGGAGGTGTATTTAAATTCCTAGAAGCTTTATTTCAATAGTTATAGATTTCATTTCATAATCAGCTCAAAATATTGTTTTAAGGAAAGTAAAATTTACACATTAGTTTCATTTCATGTAAGTAGCTTCCGTTGAAAAATGCTTCTCAGCTTATCCCTATGGATTTTCTTGGGAAGGTTTTGGAGGAATTTTCATGTACACAATGCTTTCATTTTTTTGTAAAATTACATGTAGCTTCCATTTTGGTTTATTAGTTAGATTGTATGTGCATACGGGAAAAGCTTCTCTTGAAAGCTTCTCCTTGCTTATCCTTGTGGATCTATAAGGGAAGTAAGTTTGAAGAAGCTTATGTGTTTTTGTGCATTTATTGAGTTTCTTCACAAAAAGCTTTTGTAGGAATTTTAGTGTTTTTATTGGGGAAGTTTAGGGAAGAATTGCTTATATGAAATTTTCAATTCTTCCCATGATTCTGAGGTAGAACCAGAGGAAATTAGATCCACAATTACAAATTAGAAAAATCCTCTATTTTAATTAGATTAGATTTAATTCATTGCAATAGAGGAAATAACCACATCCAGATATTTCACTATTTGTGTTTATTTCTTTGTTTTATCATAAAAATAGTTTTCATTTAATTAGAAGTAATTCATCTGTGTGTGTAGATTAGCTTTATTTTAATTAATTAGTGAAAAGGTAGATATTAGTTTTGTTTATTTAATTTCCTTTAGTTATTTCCTTTCAAGCAAGTAGATTAAATTGTTTATTTCATTTTGGTTAATTAATTGGGAATGAATCTAGCTAGTTAAGAGATTAAAAAAGCACATTTGTCTTTTAATTAAGTTAGATTTACTTTTCTTAATTGGTTAAAATGAACATTTCAATGTAGTTTAACTTTCAAATCAAACTAGACAATTAAACCATAGGGAACTTACGCTACCCGTACATAGCCTCTAATTCCCTCTTGGCCAACTCAGCTCATAGGAATTCACACTACCCGTTCTTAGTCCCTGGTTCTCTTATAGCTCCCTTTCAGCATTTTCCACAATCTTGCACATTCGACTATGTATAGGAATACGACCTCGGGAGGTCGAGTGCATTTAAAATCACGTGTTGATTCTTAGGCATACAAAATTGGTGAACCCGATGTGAAGGACTAGTTCCTTCTTATCTCCTTTTCTTTCATTGTTATTACCTCACCTTTCCATTTCTTCCCTATTTTGGTAGGTATTTTATACTTCCTAAAATATGTCTGGTAGAGAGTTTGGTGGGCCATTTGGCTTTGATAGATATTACACCAACGTTCATCCACAACAATCCCCTTCCCTTTTAGGATGGGATGATAATTACACAAACAACGTGCAAACCTCCCTAGCTATGTCTCAAACCCCACTAGTCATGTGAGAATAGAGGAGGTTGATCAACCTTTAAACATGCTAATACATATCAATCAATTCAAACAACATGGTTTTTATGAGTGGAACAAATCCTTACCCTAGAATCTTATCAAGACCTCACATTGTATGTAATGCAATCTTGAAAGAAGATGACATTTTTACATGGATTGCTAATCCCCTTCGCCAAATAGATGAGTCCTTAGATAGGATGAAGATTCATATCTCATAATGTTCAATAATAATGTATCGACTACCTATCATGAGATTCCTATTTTCAAGGAAATAAGAATGACAACGTTGAACAATTTATAAGAGGGTATCACGTGTCCTCTCAACCAAACCCTACACATAGGCACCCAAACAAGAGACTCAATCCTCACCCCATGATGTTATTTCCACTTTAGTAGGGAGGATTAGAGAACTAGAGAGTTCCCAACCTTCACAACCAACCTATGTAGTAGGGAAGAACATGGGGTATCCATCGACAACAAAGGATACACCCCTATCAACACACAACCAATGCAACATCCTGTGTAACAAGGTTATCATATCCAATAATCAAATTTGAGTGATCTTCTCACGGGTTTTGACACACTAGGGATGGGTCCTCATCCTTCTCATGCTTATCCTATGCAAGGGTTGGCTAGAAGTGCATTCTCAAATGCCACTCCATCAAGAAATGCAACATTCCCTGGTTTCACGCCCACTAGCCCATTTCCTAGTGTTGTTCCACCTTACTTGCATATGTATTCAAAGTCCCCCAGATGGACCCATATACCTTCCCTACTCCTTATATACCGTATCAAGGAGCTCCATATATTCCAGCCAATGCCTACAATGCAGCCTATCCAACTCCTCCTCCTCCACCTCCTCATTAGGGAGCTTCAATGGTGGAATCTTATGCAATGGGTACTTATGCTAAGTATTTGAAATAACCCCTTGAATTTACCATACGAGGTGTCATGCTTCCATGCCCATTCCTGATCTTCCTAAATTTAAGGGAGAAGGAGATCCAAATGCTCATATCAAGGCCTATGCTACTGCCATTAGGGAATTTCTTCCTTGGGATGCTATAGTAGCTAAGATATTTCCAAAGACCTTGAAGGAATCACATTAGATTGGTACTATTAGATTCCTAAGCTTCCATACATTCCTTTAAACAACTTGTTTTAAATTCATTAGAGCATTTGATATGAACAAGTTACTTGAACATATGGGGATTAGAGAGTTTTTACATATTAGGAAGGAAAAATGAATCTTCCACCCATTTCATTCAGAGATGGCATCAAGTTCTTTACTCCTCTACAAGTGCACCTAACATGGACCAAATGGAAACTTTGTGATCTCTTCCTTCACTCTCTCAATCGAGAGACCAAGGAGGAAGTCAAAAGTTTCCTTTCCACAATTATGAAGAAGTATTGGAAGGTGTGCTTTGAATCGACCAAGCCCTATCGATAGTGGGCATAAGACTTATGGTCTCAATGGGAAATTGGTGTCCCCTAATCAAAAATAATAAATCATAAAAAAATGGAGCCAAAACCAAGGACCTAAGGTCTTGAATCGTAATCGTGGTATCTACCATGATGTGTTTATTGATCAAGAAAAAAGAATGTTGGTTTTACAAACAACAATAACACTAACATAACAATAATAACAACAACAATTTGGGAAATCAAAGAGGCCCTAATACTATTTCCTTATCAACATGGTTGATGTCAACCATCCCCCTCCTGACAAGCTCAAACCCAAGGCCAAACCAATACCAAAACTCTAGCCAAGGGGAAAAATTATGGTTATAACAACTAGTTTCAAAACTAAAATCGGGGTTATAATCAACAACAAAACTCAAATCAAAGAAAAGAGACTACGATCCTAATCTTTATTGTGGTTTTCATCGTGTTATTATTCATGATGCTATAGAACTTGTAGGATTGTAACAAGTTCATACAAAGACTCCAAAATCAAAGGCATCTCTTTGTGGACATGTTCTTAGAAAATCTGAAACAACCTCACAACAAGTTATATAGGACCCGTTGCACCCCAGAATAAACCTAGGCATCTATCGAGATCCATTCCTAAAATCCTGAAGATGTTAAAGTAAACCCTCAAAACATAAACAAGGGTATTCATGTTGGGAACAATGACCATGAGGCCTCAACTTCTGATAACTCTGAGTTCTCCTAACCTCGGCTCAAACAACAATGCAAATATTTTGGGATTAGTTGAGTTAGAGGTGAACCAGAAATTAACACAACAACTCGGATGAGGAATATGTTTCACAACCTTTCCCTCTCATTCTCTCTTAGGATGATGTTCCTATAGTCTCAAAACATGTAGGAGCTTATGATTTGATTTCAGATTTGAACAAGACCTTTTCTCACATATCATTTCTAGATTTGTTGAAGAATTCCCCTATGCATCATGTTTGCATTATTAGATGCATTGGGTCTTGGTCACCTAATCCATGTTATGCCTCCTCCTGGAGCTCAAATAAATCATATTGATTTGACATTCATCCTCTGGGATAGAATGATAGGGATACTGGGTTCATTTTTTATATAAGCAAGATGCCTTCTGATGTTGAAATAGCCCAAAGAGGAGATCCTGCATTATATTTGCAAGTTTGGGTCTATAAAAATTGCATCAAGAGAGCCATGATTGATGATGGGGATGTTGTGAATGTAGTTCCCTTCTCTTTCTTGTAGAAGTTGGGATATGGGGAGACTAATTTCTCCTCTACAAGAAACATGTTGTGAGGGTATGACAGTCTTAAGGCTACCTCAATTGGAACTATAGTTCTTCTGTCTCCCTTGGGCCAAAAATATTTTAATGGAGTTTTACATCATTGAAAAGGAGACAAATTATAACATGATCCTTGGTAGACCTTGGATTCATCGGAATGAAGGCTATTCCTTCCACTTTGTTCCAAGAAGTTAGATTTCTCCATTTGGGAAAGGTCTTCATTGCTCAAGGGGATCCTAAACCCTTTGACATACATCTAGAAAATCTCAAGAAGAAACCAAGGGTTCATTTAGAATATGAGCTCCCACAATGAATTAATTAAACAAACCACTTCCATCAAAATAATTGGTCATGACCACCCAGAATGTTCAAAAGTTGAAGTTGATGACCATGAAAAAAACATTGAGTGTCAAAAAAATAGATAAGGGTAAAGAAATATCTATGGAAACTGTGTCCACAAAACCACAACAGAGATTATGAAACTCTTAGAGAGTGATGAACCGATCCTTCTCCCCTTTGAACCACAAGGAATGGGTAACCTCCTTGGTATAACTCTCTCTTCTTATCGATGATCTTGGTCTAGGTGTAAACATGATAGAAATAAAAAAGAAGAGAGGATTTTGAGAACAAAATGATACCCATCAAATCCATCTCTAGGGCTTCTTCCATTCCTAACCTTGGTCTAGACACAAATATGTCAAAAACCAAGCTTATTGTGTCCATGAGACATAATCCCATATGTGAAAAAATGTCAAATGTAACCACTACTCCTATATAGGGAACAAAGTTGAGCAATGCCATCATGCTCACATGAATATGATATGTCAAAATGTGACAAAGAGGTTCATAAAGACCTCTTTCAAATGGATGGATTCACACCAAGGTTAGATGATCAGATATATAATTAATAGGAAAGGGTTGTAAGTTTAAACCCAAGGTAGTAGGCCCTTTTCAAGAGAACGAAACTTCAAAGATCATGTGTATCATTTGTGTACCTTGGGAGGTGAGGATTTTGACATCCATCAACTCACTTCACCCTAAATGCTTTATGCATAGTTCATTTGCATTTCCATTGTACATTATTACATCCATATGTTTATCATTTACATTATCATTTTGTGAAATTGTAAACGAAAACTTACTTTTCAAGAAATTTTTAAAACTTTCAAATATTGGAAAAAATTCAATCATATCTCTTCAAGTATCCATCTTATCATCATCAAATTATTCTAATCTTTATCATTTCAGCTATTAAGACAAAATTTTGACATTGATCCTACCAAGACTTGCACACTTAGTTCTATTCATGGTTTCTTCTAGCTCAGGTGTATTTTCCCATAGTTTGTACTAGAAGCTTCTTGATGTCACATCTTTCCCTAAAAATATCTCTTATGACAAAACAATCTAAACATTTCACTGGACCTCTTGTTCACCTATCTCAACCTTCGGTGGTGAGCCCTCACATCTTACTAGTTGTTGCGTGGGGTTGAGGCTAGGGGAAAGCATTCCTTCCCAAAAAAGCACAAGTCTAAAAAGTAAAAAAAAAAAAAAAAGATAAATAAACAATAAATACAAAAATGCTTTTTCATTTACAAATAATACTACACTTCTTTTCCCTACCAATATTTGGTGATGAGCCCATGCTTCTCTTGGTGGCATGAGGTTGGGAAAGGAGGGAAGTTCCCTTACTCACCTATGTATTTCCTTGGTGATGAGCCCATGCTTCTTACTAGTAGCATGGGGCAAGACGTAGGGGGTCATCAAATAAATCAATAAGTTGTAAATAAATTAAGAAATAAAAAGTGCTTTGAAATCTTAAAAATCCCTAGAAAATGAGCTAGATGTGTATGTTACAAGAGATTCAATCCTAAAACCATATTTTTCAATCAAAAGGCCATCTATGGATCTAAGTCTAGTTAAAATTGCAAGAAAAACACATTCTGAACTAGTTAGTTGACCTTGCTTAGGGTTGAGTTGTAGGTTCTAATTGGATCTTTGTCAAAATCTTGTCTTTTTTGTCACCATCTTCATTCTTCAAAATCATACAACTCACGTCCTTCTTGGCTCTTGGTGATGAGCCCTCACATCTTACTAGTTGTGTGGAGTTAAGAATGGAGTGAGTTCATCTTCTTATTATATCACATTCATCATATTTTCCAATAAAACAAAAGTGCTAAATATTGCTTGAAAAATAAAAGTATCTAAATTACAATTTGTTCTCATATGCATCATCATATAAAAAAAAATCATTTTTTTATCACATTTTCATCATCATCATCCATAACATGCATCCATAAAACATATAAAAACATCAGAAATTCTAACTATCTAAGAGTACACATAGATGAGATAAACCATGATCAAGTCAACTCTTACACAAAAATCGAAACAAAAAAAAATGTCCATATATGTATATATAATAATGTCAAGTTTCATGTACAATGCCATCACACTCTAACAAGTGTGGTCAAAAATGCTCATCTATGAGCTGAAAATCCAAAAAAAAATTGATATATATCCAAAAATGGTCTCAAAGAAATAAAGGCCCATGGCCTATCCCTCTCTAGATCCCATGTGAAGGTGTAGGGAGAGGGATCCTACTACGATGTCTCCTATGATGAGAATGAGGGATATGAGATCCTCGGTGTGCCAATCTGATATGTGGGAATTCCCATGTGAGACTATCCATGAGATGGGGAAGGTGATCTAGTAGTGAGGTAGTAGTGGCTCTGCTTGTGAGAATGTGCTCTGCCATTATCTATCTCCTCTCATCTAGCTCATGTTTCCGTGAAAAAGTCAATCCTCATCCGAGTCATGGCCTCTACAACATGCCATGTTAGTAAAAACACACACAATGTGACATCCAACCATCATTGGGTGTCCAATATCTACTAAGAGTAGATGCTCCATGTCATCCTCGTAGGGAGTGCAAATGTATCAAGGAGAATCCATCTAATAAGATCTCACCATCCATCATCTACGGTAGCTGCAAAGCACAAGTAAAAAATGTGAGTTAGAAAAATTTCAAAAAAAAAAAAAAAATATAGATAGTTTTAACACTCTAGTCTAGAAATAAAGTAAATTCGAGAGAAAAGTATTTTTTACTTACTCGGATCTCTAAGCATCCAGTTGGATCAAGAATGGTGTTGGTGCACATGAGAGTCGGCTGGTCCTATATAACCTCCTCTACTCTAATCACCTCCTCCTCCATCCACCATGGATGGAATGACTCCTCATCTCCTCCTCTCCTATGGTCAAAGGCTCCTGAGTGTGTGTTCTCTCTGCCTCTGCCTCTCCCTAGCTCAGCGGTTGTAGAGGCCTCTCCAGTGGCCTCCCACTCTAGGTCACTCTCCTCCTCCTCCTCATCTCCTCCTCAGCCTCTTTGCCTCTACCTCCTCCTCCTCTTTCTTCATGTATGTTTGGGCCTACCTCTATCTGGAGGATCTTCCATTGCCTAACCACTACCCCAACATCCTAATCTGGATGTAACCCATCATGTGCCAATCAAAATCCAAGAGTGATGATGTCCACTCTAGCTTGCCCCTCGAGGAAACTCTCACCTCTAGATGCCCCTATATTTATATGGGCACTATTGGGAGGGCATCAATATAGGGTATCCCAAACTACTGAGGTACCCTAAGGATTGGATGAGTCTCTACTCTACTAGCCCGATCCACTAACTTGTATTGTAGAACTACACGAGGCCAAAGTGATAGCCTCCTCACCCCATATGCCAACCATATCCTGATATGGCTACATGATCATATATGACTATCAGTGAGTGTAGAAAATAACCAATATGGCCCCTTGAGTGGAGCCATGTCAACCCATATCGATTCTAAACTCCTGAGGATATGCTATCCCAATTCCCCTCTGATAAGGGATCATCCTCTCATATACCCAACTCATCACAAGTGTGGGATGACTAAGGGCCTTTCCTTCAGTCTAAAAAACTCTATACAAATCATGATATGTAGTGCCAAGAATATCAATCCCCCAAGTATATATCATGCCATATATGCTCAATATCTGTATGATAGGTGCCCAACAATAAAGTAACTTATCCCCACCCTTGTCCCCAACCAAACGTGCACAAAGCCAAAATACCAATAATGGCCTTGTGTAGGGTGGGGATAGGAGCAGAGTCAAACTAATAGTAATCTCATCCCATGCTTTGACACTAGTGTGGGTGCTGTGCATCCCCATATATGTGCAGCCCAACTAGTGGGTATGAGAACAATGAACTCACACTAGTCAAGAACTAACTTCTTCCGGTGACAAGAAACCCCCAAAATCTGGTAAACATCCTCTAAGGTGATCATCTCCACTCACCTCTAACTCTAGGAAATCAAAAAGTGTTTGGTATGCATCCAGTAAGTCAATAGATCACATAATAAGTGGCTGGTATGTGCAACCAACCATGTCTATGATATCCTCCATATCCTAGCCCTCTGTAATAAATCCCTCTCATCATAAGTTAACCTCTCCAAAATTAGAGGCAACCAATCACACTCATGGGCCTTGCTCCATTTGATATACTTCCCCTGCATTCCAAAAAACAAAAAAAGCAAGTTAGAATCATATAGATGCATAATAAGCTCATAAAAACATTGCAAAAACAAACAAAAACCAAAAAAATTTCAACACTTAGTCAAAATTTGAAAGATCCTTGAAGTTTTAACCACCACTCTATGTAGAGTAGAAAGCGGTGTGTAAACCATAAAATTTTCATGTTTTTTTATTTCACGATAAGAGGAAAGTTGAAATTGCATAACGTCATGGAGGTTACACAAATGCCACTCTGTGAGAGAGTGGTTGTGTAATTACCATGGAGGTTCCATCCATGAAAACATGGGCCATACCCTAAGGCCCCAAAACTCAAAAAAATGTAAAAATACACCAAATTAAACAAAAAAAAATCAAATCCTATGTGGTGCCCCCCTTGTGGTCATTTTCACTATAAAATTACTAAAATTCCCCCTATGTCTATTTTAATCATTTCTACATTTTAGGGTAAAATAAAAAATGCAGATAACTAACTAATGTGACCCATTGCTTCCCATTGGTTGGTTTGCCATCATGTCGAAATGCTCTTCATTTTGACTATACTCTCATGTGAAACCATCACATAAGTAATCCAAGCTCAAATTTCACTAAGTGGGTAAGTGCAAATGATTTCTATAAATAGTAATTTTGATATATATATATATATATATATGTTTTCTAATCTTATTTTGAGTGTATTTTACAAGGAGGAGTGCTAGCATAGGTATATTCATATCCCGGATATGGTAGTAGTCGATTTTCATTTTGATTTAGTGTATTTTTTTGATTATTTTATATCTGCACTTGATTCCCATTTTCTTCTTGTAGGTGGTGGGAAGCTTGGATTGGCATAATTTCAACACACGAGACATGTAAGGTATAATCTCTAACTTTCCCATTTGGGAGCGCCATACTCGAATTCATGTTTTACACCTCTTCATGGCTAAAATGATTCTTCAAGGGGGAAATATGTACGCACCCAAATTTTCATGGTGCTATATTTTTGGAACAATGAAAATCCCCAATGATGATAACTTTCATTTCCAGATTAAATGATGAATCCAAGTCCATTTCCTTCTTTTGCTTTTCTTATTAGTCTTATTTTTCTTAGTTTACTTTTCCTTCCTTTTCCCTTTTCTAGTTTTTTCCCACCCTTTTTCCTTAAATTATTTTTAAGCCTTTAAATTTTCCTTATCTTTTACCTTTAAGTTATGTAACTTCCGTGGCATTTATGTAACCAGTGGTGGTATCTGGAAATCGATGGTTTCGTGGGCTTTAATCCGAGACTTAAAACAACATGTTTCTGATGCGTGTTGCTTCTTCCCAAGTTGATTTCTCACACATTTCTTGACCAAATCAATTGCCTTTGAGCTTGTTAGATGTGTATAGACTTCTTCTTCTTCTTTACTTACTATTATTAGTAAGTTAACTTCCCCTTCCCATGGTGATTTGGCACTTCTTGGTTTCTAAGTGTGTTGCAGACCATTTCCTACCAAATTTCTATAAAAACCAAGATTTTTCCCGAAGCATTGGTTGGAGTCTCTTGAATTGGAATTGCACCATTACTCTGTTGGAATATTTCAAGAAAACACAAGAAAACTTAGAGCCTTTTCCTTGTTACTTCTCTTCTTGCATGCTACTGAGACTTCTCAGTAAACCAGCTAGCTCAACACTTCTACATCTTCTTCTTCATACCAACCAACACAACTCCCTAGACAACATTGGATACTTCATTGGAAAAGAAGTTGAGGGGATCAAGAAAAGCACAACCAACATTGAAACTATGTTTTTCTACATTTCCAGGTTGGAGGTGTATTTAAATTCCTAGAAGATTTATTTTAATAATTAGATTTCATTTCATAATCATCTTAGACTCTTGTTTTAAGAAAACTAGAATTTACGGATTAGTTTCATTTCTTGTAAGTAGCTTATGTTGAAAACTCATTCTCATCTCCCTATGGATTTTCTTGGGAAGGTTTTGGAGGAAGTTCATGTGCACAATGCTTTTCATTTCTTCTCATCAAATTACTTGTAGCTTTGCATTTTGGTTTATTAGTTAGATTGTACATGCACACATACGAGAAAAACATCTCTTATCTTGAAAAGCTTCTCCTTCTTATCCTTGTGGATATGCAAGGGAAGTAAGTTTAAAGAAGCTTTTGTGTCTAGTACCTTGTTGAGTTTCCTTCATAGTAAAAGCTTTTGTAGGAATTTTAGTGTTTTACTAGGGAAGTTTTGGGGAAGAATTACTTCTGAGAATATTTTCAAGCTTCCCATGATTATGAGGTAGAGCCAAAGGAAATAAATCCACAATTACAAATTAGAAGAAATCCTCTATTCCAAATTAGATTAGATTAATCAATCTTATGATAGAGAAATAGCCACATTCGCTATTTCTTGTTTGTTTATTTCTTTTTTTTAGCATAGAAGTAGTTTTCATTTAATTATAAGTAATTCATTTTGTGTGTGTAGATTAGTTTTATTTTAATTAATTAGTGAAAAGGTAGATATTAGTTTTGTTTAGTTAATTTCCTTTCAAGCAAGTATATTAAATCATTCATTTCATTTTGGTTAATTAATCGGGAATGAATCTAGCTAGTTAAGAGATTAAAGCACATTTGTCTTTTAATTAAGTTAGATTTACTTTTCTTAATTGGTTAAAATGAACATTTCAACATAGTTTAACTTTCAAATCAAACTAGAAAATTAAACCATAGGAACTTGCGCTCTTACCGATGCATAGCCTCTACTTCCCTTCTTGGCCAACTCAACTCATAGGAATTCACAATACCCATTCTTAGTCCATGGTTCTCTTATAGATCCATTTTAGGATTTCCCTCAACCTTGCAGATTCACGACTATCCCGACACAACCTCGGGAGGTCAAGTGCGTCTAGAATCACGTGTTGATTTTCATCCATTCCTCATTCTTTCTCTTCTCGTCTCTCTTATTGGTTTAATTTATTTTCTTTCTTTCTTTCTATCTCTTCTTGTCTTCTTTTGCGACTCAAAACTTCACTAACTCTCTTATTGCTTCTTATTGGTCCATCTTATCTCTCTGACAAGTATTTTTCACCTTTCCTTTTCCTCTCACACCTCACCTTGGCCTCACCAGGTCTTTTGGTTTCTTGGTCTCTCTTCCACCTTCACACTTCTCTTCATCTCACTCTTCACTGTCACTTTCATCCACACACTCACAATCCATTGTTATCCACAAACAATAATAAAATTTCATTCATCAATCAACGTATGCTCTGATACCAAATGATGCAAATAAAAATAGATTCAATCATACATTCAACTAATAAAGAAGGTTTTATAACAACTATCTTCACCTACTTTACATGAGTTGATCATACACAAGCCTAAAATGGCTTAAAACTTGTAAAATGAAAAATACCATTTGGAATGGTCTCATCATCACAATACCCTACTTACACCTTCATTTACTACTAATTCAATCACCAAACCCATCTAATTCCATACAACTCTTCTTGTACTTACCTTTCACCAAATTTACTAACTTCTTGTTTCACAAGTTTGAGGCACAAACTTGCGATTTCTTGCTTTTTACATTCTTCAAATCTTCCTTTCTCTTTCACCCTATTCACACCTACCTAAAAAAATTAAAAAATTCCTTAGGATCCTTTCACCAATCCCTTGGTGTGTGTAAATTTTTAGAACCTTGTTCCTTCACTAGGTTCCTCAATACAAAATTCTTAATTTTTCAACAAGACATTTACCATACAAAATAGAGATTTACATTCAAATAGATATAATTTCATACAAAATTTGCAAGTTCCTTCATATTATTGTATTCCCTCATCTTTCTTCCTTGAGGAGTACCTCTAACTCGACCCCCTCTCATATAGTCCAACTCCTTTCGCATGCACCTACTTCTTGTTTCATAATCTGTCTTTTTACGACTATTGGTCTTCTCATATGCCTTTGTTAACTCTTCACATGCCACATAAGCCCATACAACAAGATGATATATTATTCTTAACCTTTAATGACTTAGACCTCACCCTAAAACCTCTAAAACATGACTTAAACAATTAACCCCCTTGACAAGTCCATTTTTGGCCCATTTACATGCTTTACAATTTGAATTATATTCTTGGAGGGAAACACTAGGATTTGAATCTTTGAACCTTATAACTTCACCTAAAAATATCCTTAAGTCTTGAACATACCCTATGAGGCCTAGCTTTTCAAAAACAAATGAGAAGTTTACATTCTTGATGCTCTCTTTGGGATGGCCCTACATCACATGGTTAGACCGGTTGGTACATACCCACAACAATATATCAACTTCTCTAAATAAACTTTAAGGTCAATATGGTGTACCATGAATTTCAAATCTCACACCCTTCATCTTCCCTTTCAAGCACCTTTATCTCCTTTTTAAGCCGATTAGGCCTACTAGCCATGTTGGCACTATTTTATATGCATAACATATTTTATAGGAGGTTTCAAACTACACTACGGGATTTTTGGCTACATATTTTCCTTGTTTAACTTCCTACCAAGTTTCAAGTTTAAATTTAATCCACAAATATTTTATCCTTAGTAACTTGAGCCTACAAATTAGGCCTCTTAGTGTATCGTCTTGTTCTTCTACTCTATAAGAGAAATCTCCATATTTTAAACACCTTCCGTCAAAGATTATTTCAAAATCCATCTGAGGGTGTTATCAAGGTTATTTCTACCTAATTTCTTGTGTCTATTCAATGTAAAAAGACTCCAACTCAAAATTTAGTCTAAACCTTAGTAAGGGTTTGATTAAGTAAAATTAGCTAAATATGGGGAAATAATAACCCTAGTTAATCTAATTAAGAGGAATAAAACGTTGTATAAATGCAGTAAAACAATATTAAATAACTCTAAATAATTAGTCTAAGTGAAATAAATCCCTAATTATACCAAAGAAAGGGAGAGAATGGCTTAGCTGATTATTAGAGACCGTCGCACGTTGTGTTCAGCAGTTTGATTTGTAGATTCCAAGACCTAGAAAGGACACTCGAGACCTGTGAAGGATAAATATGGAGGTTTTGAGATGACTAAGGTGCTCTGGAAGGTATTGGGGTGCCCCAGGGTTCCCTGGTATGATGATTAGGCACCATGATATCTCGTAAATGCTCGAATTTGAATTTTGGATGGTCACAAGTTGATCCAAATGCCCTCTTTCCGTCATCTTTGGAACCATGAAATTGCATCAAATGTGTTGGATAATGAAGTGACAACCTGCAATACAAAAGGAAGTATCAAACCCTAGGAAAAATAAATATGTAGAATGAATGGGTTGACTGTCCTTAGCATAAGTGCCAAACTTGTGGTCTTATCACCGATTGTTGCACTATATTTCAAACTCGGATGTAGTTCGTGTGTGTGTGTGTGTGTGTGTATGTCATGCCCTAGGTGCTCTTGTGTCAGTCGCACTTTGTGAAGTAGTGAGCAATAATAGCTATAGAAAAATGTAATAGAATGTGTGCATGGAATAGAATAGAATCCCTCCCCCTATGTTGTGTGTGTGATGCAGATCTCCTATCCTTGATGCATGACACTAATGGATGCAAGTGATGTAATGGATGCAACTCTAGATGGAGTGATAGTAGTGTGTGACGCTAGGACCCTCATTATGGTCTCATAACATTATATTTATAGGGTTTTCTTGCTTCAATTTTGTAATTAATCCCAACATGACCGACCATGAAAAAGATAAGAATGAAAAATGGCTAGAAAGAGCCCAAAAGAGGCGGGAAAGTGGGAAAATGGATTGGGGCGCCATTGGGTGCCCTGAATATAGGCCTCAGGTGCCGGATTTATGTGAAACTAACAAAAAATGCCAAAATGGGTGGATATCTGTGTGGAAATATGAAATAAAATATAAAGAAGAAGACCAAAAGATGGGATTAATTAGTAATTTATTAACTTAAAAACCCTCTAAATATTAGTATGATGACCAAGCTAAATAATGTCTAATATGCAATATTTTGTGATTACATTTTGCCCCCACTTTATGTTGGTGATAAGATATCTTGGTATCATAAAGTAAATAAGAAGTGCGTACTGATATCCATGAAGAGTGTAGAAGAGACATGTTGATGGACTAGAATCAAGCATGGAATGAAAAAAAGAAAAAAGTGGAGGAGCGTGGAATTCTAAAGATGAAAAATGCACATAAAAAGTGATGAGAGTGAACTTAGGTTGGAACACGTGTGTATTCACTTGGCGTGTAATGTACCTAAATGGTTAGTAAAGGAAAGTTCCATCGCAGCAGTGTGTCATCATTATAATGTCATCATCATCATCATTGTTGTTGTTTTGCCCCCCAATTTGACTACTTGTTTCTCATACGGCTAGACCTGTAAGGAGAAAATGATCAAGTAGTCAAATATACGTGTATGTATGTCAAAAATGCTATGTAAAAATATGCAAGTGTAAATACACTAAATGAAAGTGTAAATGGAACATGTGCACCTGATCCATGTTGAGAAAAAGGGTGTAGAAGGATATCCTATATTTCGTGAGTTTTTTGGGTGATCTCATGCCACCCTGGATGAAGAAGTGTAGGGAGAAATGCTCTGTGTCCTCAACTTTAACTACTTCTGCTGAAATGTTGTGAAGAGATATCTGTAGTGTCCTAGTTTTTGGGTGATCCAACACCAACTGGCAAAGAAGTATAGGGAGGAAATGATCTTTGTGTTCTCAACCTTTAACTTCTCCCCAAAAATGCTAAGGACACCATGTCTTATAAAATCCATTATGTATGGAGTTCATAGACTGGTCTAAACTCACTCGTTGTATGTAAACCCACAATGCCAAGGGTGGAAAGTGCATGTAGATCTTGAACCGATGTAAATATGTTGTGTTAGTATGAAAAAACCCTCAATGATGCCCCCTCTTTGGGGCACATGCTATGATTGAAAGGATAATGCGGCCCCAAAAAGATGACCTACCGTACTCGACTTGTAAAACTCGCCCTATATGGGGAAAGGAAAGCGCTTGGTAGAAACAAGGCACGTAGAAAAGGGGATGTCTATCCAAAATAAATGTTAGTCGAGAAACACATGCATGCAATAAGAAAAGTGTAAATACATAAAACAATGTAATAACTACCAAGCACATTAGTGTAAATACACAATAAAAACAAGTAGACCGCACAAAGCTGGGTTGCAAACATGGGACATCACTCACAATGTCGCAAGACATGCAAGGCCATCATGGACGTAAAAAAAAACAAGTGTGACACAAGAAAAGGGCAAAGCCCACATACAATGGAAAAAAAATAAGACAAGTAAAGAAAACACACAAGTAGTCATGGAAACATGTAATCCTGCAAAACAAGTGTTACACATGGAACACTCATTAGCATGTAATAAAAATAACCCATATGTCAAAGCGTGTAAGATCAAGTAATTTAAGATGCTAAGTACAAAAATGAAACAATAATACCTATATAAGATGAATGTGGATCCCTTAGTGACCAATATAGTAAGGGTAGAAGGTGAAGCATCCATGCACATGTGTAAATTTCTATATTTGTGATCAACTATAGAAAGGCATGAACGCATGTGCATGTGTGTATGATAATGACATATAAGAAATCAAGCTAACATGTGTAATAAAGTGATCATGTAAAAACACTAGTAAAAAAATAAATTCCCCCAAGACAATGCAATATGTTGTGGATGGATGGATGGATGGTTCATGCAAGATGGAATGATAGGAGCAACGTTCCCCCCGAGTGTATGGAAATGTATGTAATGAGGTTCATTTTTTTTCCCCCCAGCAATCTAGAATGAACCATAAACGAGAGTGAGTCATCGGGAAATGGTCAGAGTAGTTGTTACGTGTGTCTCTAGCGTGCTGCGATGAGTGTGTATATATAGTGGTGATGAGATGCGACATGTAGAATAGATGTGTGTGAACCTTATCCAAAGCGTATATCATGACTTTGTTGAATGGGTGAGTGATGATTTATCCCTAAGCGTATATCACTACATGATGAATGGTAGCAAGTGGTGATGAAGTGTGAGATTGTAAAGAGGATGTGCGTGAACCCTATAGGTGAAGTGTATATCACGAATTGTTGAATAGATGAGTGATGATTTAGCCCTAAGTGTATGTCACTATGAAATGAATAAGGAGGTGGTGATGTAGCACTAAGCGTATACCACTACAAATGGATTGAAAAAGGTGATGATTTAGCCTAAAGCATATGTCACTAGAAGATGAAAGGAGCGGGTGGTGATTTAACCCTAAGTGTATACCACTTCAAGATGATATAAGGGGGGTGGTGATTTATCCTAAAGCACATACCACTACAATATGACATGAGGAAGGTGGTGATTTAGCTTAAAATGTATACCACTAAAATATGCAACGATGGATACAAGTGATGATTTAGCCTAGAGCGTATGTCACTAGTCCTATGAATGTCATATGATGAAATGTCACATGGTATATGTAAGATCCATTTGATTTGTAAAACCTCATAATTAAGAGTATGGATCGAGGAAATAAAGTGTGAGAGGTGGTGATGAGCGTAATGTAGAACAATGTAGTGTAGGTGACCAAATGGTGAATAGGGCGTGTAAATGCGTGGTATGTGAAATGTGATGTAATATGTTGATAATCATGTAATGTATGGACACAATGTAATGTATGTGAGGATGTAGATTGCAAGTGATGAAATATAAAGCTAGACTCATAGATAATGTAGCCTAGCGTAATGTGTAGAATGTAGGTAATGGATAAATGCGCATGGTGGGAACAATGTAACGTAGAATGTAGAAAGTGTGATGATAGGTGTATATAGAAATAAAATATGTAGTGATAAAATGTAAATCTAGACCCATATGCAAATGTAACCTAGCGTAATATGTAAAATGTAGGTAATGGATAAATGCACGGTGTATAAGGTGACTAAATGTGTAGATACCCTGATGGATGTAATGCATGGAGAATGACTAATACAATGTATGATTGAGTGTAGAATGAATAATGTATGAACACACGTGATGTATGGTGAAATGCAATGTGTAGTACCTAAGTGTGGTGTGTGGGGTTCATTTTAATGGTAATCCCTCAACAATCAAGTGTGAACCGAAGTAAAAGAGTGCATCATTGGGTAATGAGAGTGTTATGATGCGTGATATGATATGCTTATAGGAGATTATGATAAATGATAGATACACCATGTGTGATGTAAGACTATGCAACTATGCTAGAAGAGGGGGTGATGTAATGTGATATGCCCCCTTGCGGTAGTGTGGGAAAAGACTATGTAAACTCGTCAAGGAGATCATCATCCTCTGGATCAAATTCAAATGGAGACAGGATTGGAAACTTGGTAAGCTATAGTATGGGTTGATCATGTAATGATCCGGTGAGATAAAATGATACATGCCCATAGCGTATTCTTTTTTAGTGAATGGAGGATGTGGGAAAATGTGTGCGTACCATCGAGTGAAGTTAAGTGAGTAGCTAAGAACGAAAGGAACTATTGTAAATGAAAACATGACCAAAAGGCATATGAAATGAAATGTCAGTGTGACTAGGTCTAAGGTACCTCTAATGTAAGTAAGCCAAGAGTCCCCTAATGTGAGTGGAGAAGAACAAGGGGTACGTGGTAGATAGACTAGAAGATGAAAGACACACAAACCATAAGTAACAATGATAGTGACAAAGCCATAATATAGATGAGGAGCATGAGTAGACGGTTATAGGTCCTCCAAAGTGAAGCCAAGGTGAGCTAGACCCTCATGGGAACATATGGTGTCTTCGAATGGAACATGTTCCCAATAAGAGTTATGAATGAAAAGTGTGCAAGTGAATAATGGGTATGGAAAAGTAGGATATGCACATGGAGGAGGTGACGATATATCAATGACCATAGATGGGAAAGGTCATTGAGGAAGAATCATAGTAGTAGAAGTAGCTGGTGGCATAGAAGGAACAACATCAATCACACAAATAGTACCATCAAGTGGTGGTAAATGTGGTTTCTCATCCATAGGTTGGGGGTCATTAGTAGTATTAACGCGTGGAGTGGGAAGACTAGTGTTGGGAGCGGTTCACAATATTGAAATGGATCACGGTCACAAAAATAGTATACTCCATGCCCTCATGTAAGAACTTAACACAATTATGGACAGTAGAGGCAAAAAATTGCATGGCATGCAACCATGGTCGACCAAGTAGAAAATTGTAAGCAACGGGGAAATCCATAACAAAAAGATTGTGTTGATAGTTTTAGGACCAATAGTGATGGGTAGTGTGATGTGACCAAGACATGGGTGGGTGGAACCATCATAAGCATGTAATGAAATACAAGAGGGATTAATGTCATGATCAGTGAGGCCTAAAGCTTTAAGAAAAGGCATGGTACACAAATTAAGCTCATATCCATTATCAATCAAAGTTCTCTTAATAACAACATTATAAATGCGAGAGATGATATGCAAAGGTGGATCATTATCAAAAGTGGTGCAGGCATGATGAGGAGTGGATGGGAAAGTAATGTGTTGAGAGAAAGCATCCGCAAAAGTATTATAGACTATATTTGGATGAGTGTCATCAAGAATACGAGTAGTGATTAAAATACTAATAATCTTAGTGTGTAATTTAGGGTGAAGAAGAAAAAAAGTCATGAATGGAAATAGCCATGATGAAGGAAACCTAAGGAAAATGAGGATTGAAAGAAAGGTTAGGTTCACAAAATGATTAACTAAAATTAACTAAATATGGGGAAATAGTAACCCTAGTTAATCTAATTAGGAGGACTAAAACGTTGTATAAATGCAGTAAAATAGTATGAAATAACTCTAAATAATTAGTCTAAGTGAAATGAAACCCTAATTATTCCAAATAAAAAGAGATAATGGCTTAGCTGATTGTTGGAGATTGTCACACAATGTCGAGTCTGGTCTTCTTGTAGATTCCAAGACCCAAAACGAACACTTAGAGATCCTGCAAAGGATAGATATGGAGGTTTTGAGATGACTGAGGTGCCCTGGAAGGTACCGAGGCGCCGGGGTGCCCTAGTTTACAAATTACGTGCCCTAATCTCTATAAATTCTCGAATCTAAATTTTGGATGGTCACAAGTTGATCGAAATGCCCTCTATTTGTCACATTGGATCGGTGAAGCGTGTTGAATGTGCTAGATAATGAAGTGAAAACTGCAATACAAAAGGAAGTATCAACCCTAGGAAAAATAAATATGTAGACTAAATGGGTCGACCGACATCAATCGCCAAAATTTTGGTCTTTCATCATGAGTGTTGCACTACATTTTAGACCCAAATGTAGTTATGTGTGTGTGTGTACATTTCGTGATCTAGGTTCTCTTGTGCAGTCCCACTTTGTGTGAAGTAGTGGGAAATAATAACTATAGAAAAATGTAATAGAATGTGTGCATGAAATATAATAGAATCCCCCCTATGATGTGATGTGTGATGTAGATCTCTAGCCTTGATGCATGACACTAATGGATGCAAGTGATGTAATGGATGCAACTCTAGATGGAGTGATAGTAGTGTGTGACACTAGGACCCTCATTATGGTCTCATAACATTGTATTTATAGGGTTTTCTTGCTTCAATTTTGTAATTAATCCCAAGATGACCGATTATGAAAAATATAAGAATGTAAAATGGCTAGAAAGAACCAAAAGAGGCGAGAAAGTGGGAAAATGGACCGGGGCTTCACGGGGTGCCCAAGATAGACATGGGTACTGGATTTATGCGAAACTCGATGGGAAAATGCTGAAATGGGTGGATATGTATGTGGGAATGTGTGGGAAATATGAAATAAAATATAAATAAGAAGACCAAAAGATGGGATTAATTAGTACTTTATTAACTTAAAAACCCTCTAAATATTAGTATGATGACTGGGCTAAATAATGTCTAATGTGCAAGATTTTGTGACTACATGGTTTTATTTGAGCCGAAAGACCTTAAGTTGTTATAAAATGCAATGTTGTTTCTTTCAAATCTTAATGTTTAGTCCACACTTTGCCTCAAAGTCCTTTTCTAAGAATGAGTAAAAATTCCTTTTCAGAACCTTTGATTAACTTGTTTCTATCTCAGTTTGATTCATGCAACACAATTTACACAGTTAGGGTTTAAGAACATTAACAATAGATACTTCTTATCAAGTATATCAACACTCGGACATGGTTCTCTCCACTCTTCCATACAAACCAAAAGATAATACTCCAACCATTGTCTCAAATTCTACCAAGAACCTTTCACACGCATAAACTCAAAGTAGCAAAAATAGGGTATCAACAAATTAAGACACTTATTATGTAAAAGGAAAGTTATAAACAATTTTTATGATTCTCACACCTCTCCTTATATTGGAAACACCTTCATGCAATGATCTTTGTATCAATATTTCATAAAAGCCGATAAATGTTTTTCTAAAACATGCCAATAAAGTCTTTCATTCACTTGTCATGAGTAAAAAAGTTGTAACTTGATCAATTTATTACCTAACTATGCAATAATACTGAGTTCAAGGATTGAAAATCTTCTTGCTAGTGCTCCAATATGGATTTCCACAAACAACCAATGAATCTTCCTTTTATAAACGTAAAAATTGATAAATATGAAACATACACATAGGTCTCTTTATGAAAAACAAAGTTTCTCCTACAAAACTGATATTTCATAGCAAATTTCATATTTTTACCTTCCTTCCAATCTCCCAGTCCTCTAGGAATGCTTCCTCCTCCTCTCCCTTCCTCCTCTAAGAGGATAAATTCCTTCTTTTCTCAAATTCCTCTTCTTTAATGCAACTCCTTTCTTGAAAACCTAACTAACTCTTATGACTCTTCACATGCCCATTAACTCAAAGGAGGAATTTTGCAACTTTTAAACATTTATGAACTCTAACTCACTCTAGGACTCCTTTTCACATGTTTAGACTCATTCACAAACAATAAAATACCTTCAAGACTCCTCTCTCCTTGAAAACCCACATTTAACACTTTTACATGCTTAGGAATTTAATTTACAAAAGGAGGGAAAATTACATATTTGAATATTCAAACTCTTAAACTCCACCTAGCACTTGTTATTACAACCTAGACCTTTTGAAATTTTTGTAGTTTCTTTCCTTTATGCTCTGCATCAGTTTAGATATGCTTGTCTTTGGTGTTGTGAATCAATACGAGAACATACACAATTATCTTCACAAGACATACTTTTTTTTTTATCTAGAGACTTTTTCTTACTTCTCATGAGTTGATGTAATCCACTTATTTGTGCATTCATTTGAGAAGATTGAGTTTTAAGCTCATCAAAATGATACACATTGTATAATTAGTTTAATTCATTACAATTTTCACTTTTTTGACAATATATATTTTATAATTAGTTTAATTTCATTTTATGTTATCTCGGTTTATTGTTTTCCAACCACTTTACACAACTCAATGAGATATTCAATACAAAACCATCACTTCTCTATGCATAGCATCTCAAATGGTAAATGTTGTGAAACTCTCTTTAAAAAAATATTATCTTGATCATCTTTCTTTGTTCTTATTTTGGTATAGTTATATAATTGTTGGTCGAAGCCCTTATAGAGAAATAAGTATATTTTCCGATCGGTGAATACATATGTGGAAATCTATGTTTGTCAATCTATGAATACCTATGTGATCATGTACTTTCACCATATATACACACTTATTAAATGTGTATATACCTATGCGATCATGTACTTTCACCATATATAGTTGAGTTACCTTTCCATAATTTTTGTAGTTCCCTTAAATTTGAGTTTAACTTATTTCCTAGAGTTTCTCTATAATGGGAAATTCTAAACACAAATAGGCATCACATATTCCTTTTCGAAGAAGAGGATGAGATTAAAATGAAAATTAAATTGTCCATCTTCCCTTATTACCATAATACACTAGAGCTAGAGGAAAAACAACGACACTTGCATCAACAAATTCCAATATAATGGTTGGCACTGATTCTCAACAACCCAATGATAGGAAACCTTTAAATCCAATCAATATGAATTACACTGAACCATTCTAAGAGAATATAATACAACATATTACATCTAATGAAAGTAATAATGAAGGTAAAACATGCATATTAGGGAACAACCTACCTATGAATCTATTTCAAGCTCCCTTCATGGTGGGGCATTAAATTATATTTAACATGGCAGAAATCAAACTCACTTCATAGCAGGTCATCGAACTCTAATAAAAATGAAATTCCATCAAAATACCTTGATGAAAGGACATACAACTCCATTCAAAATTGGTGTAAAGGATCGATTGAAATTCAAATAGGTTTGGCTCCCAAAATGTCACCTATGGCATACACTAGCTTATTGTTGATTGTAGTAGGTTCATTAGTCTTGAAAAATTACATTTATGAGATTTAGTGCCTGTCCTTGAGTATTATAACCCTTAGTTAATGATCAATTTTGTCAAACACTTCATCCTTCATATAATTAAACCTATCATACTTTATATACATTCTCTATTCATTCTAGCCTCTATAGCCAAGTCTCCACCAATGTGAGTATCACCATGTTTATGTCATAGACCTCTCCATATGCTTGACTCACTCCTCCATACATCCTCGACTGTCCTTTATACTCACATTTCATCTATCTTCATGTTTAAAACATACACAGTCTTAATTTATGAGGAAACTTGTCTAAGTTATATTATACAAGATCTCTTCATGATGTTTCTTGAAATCCTAAATTATTATGATACTCCTTATTTCACCATAACCAAGATAATGAAACCTCTCGTCACTCATACCCTAACTAACCAGACTTTGATCTCGAGTTAGTGATCTAGTATACTAGTCCTCATATGATACAAGTTGATTATATCTTAGGTTTGTCCAAGAAAAATTCACAACCCTAGATGATATGAAAACTTTTCATGAAACCAATTGAAATTTCTAAGGTTACCACCTATTATTTTATACTCGGTTACACTTCTTTATAAACCTGTTTTGAGAAAAATAGACTTATTTTCTTCATTGAATATGACAGAGGTATCTAGAATTGTAACCTTACCTAGAAGTTGATGTGAACATCTCTAAAATTACTTCCATATGATCCTTGATCGATTTGAATAATTAATTCATTGATTATTCACTTATATAAATTCAAATCCTCCTCATTACTATTCTTGTACAGTCAAGACTGTTAAAACTGATGTAAATCCTTCACACATGCGAATCAAGATCTGAAACTTAATAGACTTCTAGGCTCCATAATTATAGTCATGTCCAAAAAATTTCATAGGATTTGGTTGGTTAGATATCAAATGGTGTGATGCCCTAGTTTGGCGCAAGAGGAGAAAAATGGTGCTACAGGAGTATAGAAGCAACTTCACGGTCTAAGAAAAATATACATGATTTCTCACATGTCTATCCTCCTATTCCACTCTTCACAGTTCCTTGAAGTTCTCTTATTCCCTTATTGTCAACTTCATGTGCTCGGCCTACAACAGGTCAAAACATACAGTCTTGCATAAATTGCGAGAAAAGTATATGAACAATATCAATTCCTATAATATTCAATCATATTCAATTCATTGATTTCTTAAGCCTTATTTACATCATGATATCTCTGTTTTCTCACATTTTTTATTCCTCTTGTTGAAGGTTTCTCATATTAGCAAGAATAAAACAATAACTCCTCGAATGGGGCAGCTAATACCATTTTTGACTCCACCATATCCTTCACTTTAAATCTACTCAAATCATTTATAAACAACCTATTGACACATTTACAACTATCTCATACTTATTTTACATGGATTTTATGGCATGATTTAGCCTATATCCATCTTATCTAGATAATTCTACCTTTACCCAACAAATTCACTTTTTATCAAGCCTATTAACTCTGGATAGAAGGCCCGAAACCAAGGGTGTGGAAGGATAGGAAGGACCCATGTGTGGAAGACAAGTTCAACTTTCAGGACTTAGCTGATTTTGAGCATGAAGACCTATTTTTAGAAGATGGCATGTGTGGAACACACCAACGATGTAGAGACATGCACACCATGCATTGTTCTATCTTTGGAGAAGCGGATCGAAGCATTTTTGCATGGAGATGAGCTAAGAATAGAATTGACACTTCAGTTAACTACAAGAGGACTATAGATAGCACACTTGCATGTGTGGCTATGCTTGTAAATGGTGTGTGGCTATCAATAGCATGCGGCCTATTTCTGGAATAGATAAGTGGTGAAGGGAAAGTCCCCACCTATATATATATATGATGTTAGGTACATAGTAGAAGAGTGTATGATGTGTGTGTGAGTGTGTGAATATAGAGATATACATGTGTGTGTATGTGTGTGATATACGCATATGACTGAATTATTGTATCAAATCCATACGTGCATTGGTATAGATTGACAATATTGTAAGGAGCTTCTGTATTTATTAATAGATGGAAGATATTGGCTGAATCTAAGTGTCATTCTGTGTGTAGTTGAGTAGTGCATGTTATTAATTCAATCATGATTACTATTTAAGCTTGTTCTTTCATAGATTTGAGGGTAGCATGCATTGTAGAATGATGGATTAGTTATGAATCTATATGTTTCTTCCTTCATCATCATTAACATCCTGCTACAACAACCCTAAAGAGGGACTGGTACCTTTGCACGCTTTGGGTGAGTGCTCAATCAAGGTTGAGTGATGTGCCAATGTGACTAGGGTGTTATCTGGTAAATTCTAGGTTGCATCATTGGTTCCATTTCCAGGACCTCTTTTTCAATTGTTTTTAGGATGGTTCATGATGAAGACGTATGGTTAACTCTAGCAAGTATTGAGGAATGGATACATGATCTGGAGGAAGAATATGCGGTGGTTCAGTAGTGGATCTGAGTTTAACACACGCACTTGGGTAGAACAAAATCTGTATGACAAGCTTATATGAGAGATTTTTCACTATCTTTCTAGTAGAACTATATGAGTGGCTTCTTTGCTTATGCATCTAAGTGGAATTGGAGGTATCGTGCACTTTCTAGACACATGAAGAATTTTAGGCCCTTTATGATGTTGATCTGATCTGGACTCATGTTGTGGATACGTGGTTTCATGGTGTTCTAAATAGTTATATTCTGGAATATTCAATTTTGACGTACTCTTGCCCGAGAGGTAGCTGAATTCCATTTTTGTGGTATCAAGAGGAACATATTTGCAAGGTATTCCATTGGTGATCAAGATCTTGATGGTAACTTTGAACCTGGAGAGTAAACCGATGGCTAACTAAACTTCACCACGTGTGAGGGGTAGGAACAGGTTTGGTTTAAGATGGTAGACCTGGTAGAGAGAGAGAGAGGAAAGGTGGCTTAAGTATAATGAGGTGTGAGAGGGAGATAGAGAAGCAACGTTCCATTGCAGAAAGTATGGCGTGAGGAGAGAGATGGCTCGTGAAGGATTTACAGCTCACGTAGAAGACGTGGAGCAAAGCATCAGGAACTCCCCATCTTGGAAAGCATGATAGAGATCCCCCTCGGCCTCACATAGAAGTGTGCCAACAGAGACTACCTAGACCATGGGCATGCATCTTAATCCACCTGGTGACCTAGCCCTTGCACTTGGTTTTAGTATCTAGTATGAAAAGTAACCAACAAACTAACTTGGGAAGTAGGAGAGTAGGAGTAAGTCAGGGATCAAGTACATCAATGGCAGGATAGATGACTTCAATGTCATTTGGAGGAACATTCTTAGGTGCATCATCCACACAGAATGTGAGCACATAGAATGTTGGATTCACCTCTGGAAGTGGAACTACCTCACAGACTGTAGGGGTTCAATATAGTACTATTGTCGGAGCATAGGGAGTACATCTATAGGTCCTATTTCTCACTATAGGTGGAGGATTAGGAGGTATAGGTGGTTCTAGTTCGGTGGATCTGGTGGTTCTAGAGGTAGAGGGAACAGGAGGTTCTGGATCAGGTGGTCAAGGTCTGCAACAACCACAAAATATCTATATGGAGATGTCTCTTCATCTCCTAGAATATAGAGGTATAGAGGATGTTACCAAACATGTGCATATGTGTGAAATCTTGTGGTGCGCTAAAGGGATCATGGTTCTTTGAGCGTAAGGAAAGTCAATTCACCACTACATTACAGGGGCATGCACATAGTTGGTATAGGAAGTTTGACCCTGATCAAACTTGTGTGGATTATGCAGCATTGAGGATGCTTTCTTGAAAGAGTTCCATATCCCTGAGTTTGAGTAGAAGAGTATAAGTGTGCTCAAGGATATCAAAGCAAGGAACTACTGAGAGTGTACGTGAGTATGATGCTCATTTTAAGACACTTCTATCTAAGCTATCTTATGATATTTCACTAGCTAGCCACATGCACTGATGGTTCGTTGGAGGATTGATTACACCTTTTAGAAGGGCGTTGTCACATAAGACATACACTGATCCACGTGAAGCACTGGAAGTAACTTTGCGTGCTTTGAGGTAGTTGGGAGCATTGACACTGGCGTTAGTCCATTCTAGAGGCACAAATTGTAGCTATGGAAAAGTAGTTAGAGAAGCTATCAGACAAATTCAGCCCATGAAACATGCTCAGGAATTTGGTGTACAGATTGTGAAGTGGAAGGTCACACCAAGGATAGTTTCCCTCATAGATCTATATGCTCATTACTATTGGATTGTGAGATTTCATTTGAATCATGATGTTAGTCACTTGTCCTTTGTTACAATGCGTGATAAGGAAGAATGTATCTTGCTTTTGTAAAATTTACAGTCCACGACCCATGATATTGAGGATTTTGGTTGATTGGTTAGATCAGGATGTTATAGACCTTGGGGTATGATAGACAAGTATAACAGATAATTCTAAGGGTAAGAATGAGCACTAGGATGGGATCATAATCAAACATGCTATGACAGGAATGAGGGCATTTTGAAGGAGGTCATGGAAGGGGACGTGGATATCGTGGTGGATATGGAGGATGAGGCCATGGTGGAGGAAGAGGTGAGTTCCCTCATGGAACATGTTATACATGTGGATATCTTGACCACTATAGGTGAATGTCCTCAGAATATTGCATGTTCTTTCTATGGAAAGAACCATAGCTATGAAGAGTGCCTGGACTTATATGAGCATTGAGTAAGTAAGCAGCATAAGTAAGAAAACAAAGGCGTCGGGATGGTTAGAATCCAATGCGTGGTAGAAGATCAGTGGATGCCCAAGATAGTAGAAGGACTGAGGCATTGACAGTGAAGATTACTACATGCGTTGAAGTAAGCATGCGTGCGAGAGAGGCATTGCACAGAAGCCTATGATCACCAAGGAGGAGGTTTTGCATGCAAGGTACCCAGATCCTGCTCATCAGAAGGAAGTTTACCAGGATACCATGGAAGTGCTAAGGAATCTTCAGGGTGAGATACAATACCTAAAGGAGAAGAAGAAAGCATCAGAGATAGTCCAAACTGATATCGATGATCTACGAGAGGTGTGCAAGATGTTGTGCCAGGAGAACATTATTCCACTATTAGGAAGTTGGTTAAAAGGGAACACTCCATGCAAGTCTTGAGACCGGATGACAGATTCTGCATGCAAATCTTCCCCCTGATAGCATTGAATATGAAAAGAAATTACTCTGAATGTTGTTGTGGATGGGTGGTTGTTGAGCAACATATTGATTGATACAGTGTGGAAGTAAATGTGCTTACATTAGATGCATGGGTACAAATGGGGAGGCCTCCATTGTAGCCATCATCTAATGTGTTGTTTATGGAAAACCGAGACTAAGGCCACTCCCATAGGAGTTTTGAAAGATGCATCTATAACTATACAAGGGGCCAAGTTCATTGGGGATTTTGAGGTATTAGCACTTGCAGAAGTAGACAATTTTCAGCCTGCTTGGATGCCCTTGGTGTTATGCGAATAATGCTGACTTGAGATTCAATAAGGGGTATATCAGCTTTGAAAACAAGGAGGAAAGGGTTGTGATACCTTTGACAGATGGAAAGTCTACACCATATGTTGAGCCTCTAAGTGAGGAGGACTTAAATAGAGTTTATGTATGCGCTATTCAGGACCCAGAGGTCAATGAGCCATCAAAAGAAGGCATCCTACAGTGGGAGGATTCTCATTCTATTAGTGATACTATGAGTATTTCTTGTGATAATTGGGCTCATGGTACATATGAATTAGTAGGATGCGAGGTGAAAAGTGTGGTTGTGTGCAAGAATGGACTTTGTTCGATTCGATGGATAGGTAGCACATAGTACCTTGGTATACAGGGGTAGAAGATCTTCTGCATTTTTGAAGGCCATGGAAACACAGTGGACAAGATCAAATTAAGAGAAGAGATATGTTAGTATATACCTTGTGTGGGACAACAATGCATGCTGGTGGGTAGTCCATAGAGATAATCTTATAAATTGGGAAGAGATTGGAGTCACTTTGTCTACTAGGTTTATAAGGAACAATGCACCTACGCAAATCTACACTTATCATGGTGATCAACCTATTCAAGCATCACATTTAGTAGTGTGAGAGACTCTGGGAAAAGGACAGGAAGCATTACCACCTTCACTCTGGGTGCATCGATTGTATTCTACGCTACAAGGATGCGCACGTGCCTGGTATGTATATGTAGAAACTACATCGAGAGAACTGGAAACTGCAAGATTGACTACAGGAATGATCAGACTTTTGACTACTTCTCAACTAAACCTCATGTAGAAGAGGCATTAAAATTTGTCAAGCGCTTAACTATGGGAGATAGTGCAAAAGCAGAAGAGCATATTCAAGAATTATTTGGTGAGGTAGAGTTTGGAGCATGTTTTGAAAAGGAAGAAGAAATGGACTCCATACTACTTGAACATGCTTGCCTTGAGAAAGAGAAAGGAAAGATGGTTTACATCGTGGATGATGAGGAAGTTGAGAACCTAGATATTGAACATTCACAAGGGGTGTGCACGAGGTCTTGGAAAGTGTAGACAAGGATATGTGCCTACCATGAACCCATGAAGACAAAGAAGGTGAATATAGGTTGGAGGCTGAGCCTAAGGAGGCCATAATTGGAGACTACTAGTCAGACTCGGAGGTAGAAAAGATCATCGAGTTACTTAGGGATTATCAGGACTTATTCCCTCGAGGGTATCATGAACTTAAAGGTGTGCATGAATCACTTGGGGAAATGAAGATAAAACTTAAGGATGGTGCATGACCAGTTAGAAAGAGACCTTATAGAATGAATCCTAATTTGTGTGAAAAGGTAAAAGAAGAAATTGATAAAATGTTGAAATCTGGAATTATCAAGCCCCTTGATGAGTCAGAATGGGTTAGCCCAATGGTGATCAATATCAAGAAGGATGGATGAATTAGAATATGTGTGGACTATAGGGAGCTGAATGTTGCATGCGTCACAGATCCATTCCCTACGCCATTCACTGAGGAAATACTAGAAGGAGTTGCAGGGCGTGAAATATATTCCTTCACAGATGGGTTTTCTAGGTATCATCAAGTTAGGATTGCTCAGGAGGATCAAGAAAAGACAACATTTACTACTGAATGGGGTAGTTTTCCTATATTGTGATGCCTTTTGGATTGAAAAATGTGCTGCTATTGTATTCTCATGCATAGTTGTTTAGGCATTCAAAGATTTTATTCACAACTTCTTACAGGTCTACCTAGATGATTGGACAATATATGGGCTTGTGAAAGATCATTGTGACAATCTGCACTTAATGTTTGAAATGTGCAGACAATTGAGTATCTCTTTGAACATCAAGAAGTGCATATTTTCTACACCATTTGGGATACTATTAGGACATATAATCTGCAAGGAAGGTTTTTTGGTTGATCCAACCAAGGTTGTAGTCATTTTAGGCCTAGAAGCACCTACCAGTCAAAGTGAGGTGCGTGGATTTTTAGGTCATACAGGATATTATAGAAAATTCATCAAAGGGTATGCCAAAATTACACCCTTGGAAGAATTACTGAAGGGGAAAGGTACATTTTATTAGGGAGAACACAACAAGCGCACATTTGAGATATTAAAAGAGAAACTTACTACCATGCCCATTCGTGCTTTCCCTCATGGGATAAACCATTTCATGTGCATGTGGATGCTTCTGGCATGGCCATTGGTGTTGTGTTAGCTCAACCTAGTGAAGGTATTATAGATCATCCAATCTATTTTGCTAGTAGGAAGTTGACTCTCTTTGACGGAATTATACAACTATAGAGCATGAAGCTTTGTCAATGATCTATGCATTGCACAAGTTTTGACAGTACTTGTTAGCAACACCATTTGTGTTTTATATAGATCACATGGCATTGAAGTACTTGGTAAACAAGCCCATCTTATAGGGGTGCATATGCAGATGGGTGCTCCTATTTCAAGAGTTTGACTTCACAGTTGTGGTGAAGCTAGGAAAAGCAATTCTGGACCAGACCATTTATCTAGAATCAATTCAGGAGAGGATGCATAGACAATTGAAGAAACAATGCTAGATGCATAGTTATATAGGTTACAATGCATGCCCATGGAATTAGAAGACATTGTTGTCTTTCTATGAACATGTATGGCACCAGAAGGAATGAAAGCATTAGAAAAAAGAAGTAGCTTATATACGCATGCACCATTTATGTTAATCAGTGGTGACCTTTACAAGCTAGGAAGAGATGAAGTATTATGCCGTTGTGTATTAGAGCATGAGCGTAAGGATATCATGGAAGAAGCTCATGGTGGTATTGCAAGAGGCCATTATGTAGGTGATGTGACTGCTTAGAAGATCCTACTTGTTGGATTATGGTGGGAGACATTGTATAAGGATTGTAAAGAATATTGTAAGGCATGTGATCATTTATCAGCACCTAGGAAAACCTAGGGAAAAGAGATGAGATGCCTTTGAGACCAATTACTAGTGCCGAACCATTTGAGAAATGGGCCATTGACTTTGTAGGACCTATTTCACCAGCCACGTGCAGAATGGATCACGCTATATCATTACTTGCACAGATTATCTCACATGGTGGGTAGAAGCAACACCTACCAAGGACTATACTGATAGCTACAACAACTAGGTTTCTATGGGAGAATGTTCTTACAAGATATGGATGTCCCTTAAGCTTGACAAGTGATAGAGGTACACACTTTTTGAATGAGACAATCAGGATCCTATTAGATGAGTTTATGGTTGCACACCATAAAACTACACCCTACCATCCTCAGGAAAATGGAACTATTGAGGCCTTCAACAAGATTTTGAGCCAGACTTTGACAAAAAATTGTGATGTTGGAAGAAAGGATTGGGATGACAAAGTGTCAGCTATTCTTTGGGCATATAGAACAACTTACAAGAGATTGAACAAAGCCACACCATTTTAATTGGTGTTTGGCATGGAAGTTGTTCTCCCTATAGAATTTATGTTACCTTCTTTGCGCATTATGTGCGCATTGGAGGTCTAGCTGATGAACAGGCTTTAGAAGAGTGTATGAAAAGATGATTCAACTGGATGAGCGACCGAGCCATAACACGATGGAGTCAGAAGTAGGAAAAGGCCAGGAAGAAGGCATGGCATGACAGAAACATAAGGGATAAGAAGTTTGAGATTGGACAAATGGTACTTCTTTATGACTCAAAGTTCTTGTGCCATCAGGAAAGCTCAAAGTACATTGGTTGGGGCCGTATGTCATCACTTCTATACTTGAATCAAGTGCTTTCAGTTAGAAGCACTTGATGGAACATGGCTACCGGTTACTTTAACGGGAGTAGGTTGAAGCCCTACTATAAATAAGTCTTCTTGGTGTTTGTAATAAGGTAGTATTGCCATTTAGATTAGGTTTTCAATTATGTATTTCCTTAATGTATTTCCTTCATTGTCACTATGCTTTGTCAATTTAGTTGTTGTTTTTGTGTAATAAGCATGCTTGCATGCGCATGAAGCTAATTACTATATGAAGAATGTTTATGTGTAGAGGACTACACATACTTTTAGTGTGGGGTGGTTGTAGTTATCCAAGAAAAAAGCTTGTGGGAATTGAAAGGTGAAAGGAATAAGCTACTACGGGTGTGCTTTAAGTCAAAAGAAGATTGCTTCTCAAAAGTGACCAAGGATGGAGATGAATGAAAGAACAATATAATGCGAGGTAAGCGGAGGCCATGATAGCTACCAGGAGAAGGTACAGTGATGAGGTACTTAGGTGCAAGGGGCGTGTTGAAGAGAAGTTTGTGACCAGAGGGTAGGAAGGTGCTGCTAGAAGGTTATAGTGGGGCGTGAAGATGTACCATGGAATGAACAAATTTGGTCAATGAATGAGGGGATATTTGGTAGGTGAAGGAGCAATAAATGCATCAAAATTTGAAAAAAATATATAAGGATGGAATGTGGATTCATTTTTACCATTGCGACTAAGAGTATTTGAGGAAAGAGCCAAGTGTGAAGAGCTGAGTGATCGGGTTAAGGTGCGAAGGGTGTGAAACCAAGCGTGACAACTAGATATATGTGAAAGAAGCTTGTGTCCCGGTGGTGAAGGGTTTGAGTGAAGCAGGGAGATAGAAAAGAGTTAGGTTATGAAGTTTCCACCTAGGGCATGATTGAATTGAGCTAGGGTTTGATTCACAAAGTTGTAGAGTTGAAGAGGAGACATTTGCAAGGTAAAAATGGCACCTAAGAAGGCATCTGCAGCAGCAGTAAAAGGAAAGAAGAAGGTGGTCATCGAGGAGGAAGAGATGGCACCCAAAAGCCATTTTTAGAAATGTAATATCTAGAAGGAGTCATCATCGGCCAAGAATGGGATTCACCCATCGAAAGAAAGAAAAGTAAGTGAATACAATCACAGGACTTTAGAGAACAAGAAGGAGCTCGATTCCTTGCTCACTTGCTAGGATGAACAAGTGTATGATGGATGACATGCCAGTTTATGATGATGTAGGTGAGAATATTTTAAAGAGAATTGGGGTCTACCAATTATATGAGCTTCCATATTTTGGGAAGTATGAGCCCTTGTATCAATGGCTCATGAGCAAGGGTGCATGAGGACTTCTTCTACTTTGTAGGACGTAGAGTTAGAATCTCATCTGCACTTATCTCATCAATTATAGGTTTGAAGGCCACAGGAGAGGACATAAAAAGTGATCTCATCAGATAAATCCATGATTTTAAAGACCAGACAGGAGTTGGGGTACCTGAAGGGTCCCACGCAGAATGGATATAGACAAATTAAAGAACTGTCTAGTTGTGCAAGCTACTGACACACCTTGTTACAAGTTGAATGATCAAGAGCGGTGGTCACAGGTAAATACTATGTGGTTACATGTGGCACGTAAGATGTCGAAGGGATAATCTACAACATTGTAGGCTATATTATAGAGAAAATAGTGAAGAAGCGTGCACAGGAGGAAGATCAGCTTTGGGGTTGTTCTACTATCACTGGTATTCATGGAGATTGGAGTACCAGATGGCTGAAGGAAAAAGTATGGGAATACCCCATGGAGAACAAGTCACCAGCTGAAAGATTCAGCAAGTATCTATGTAAAGGGGCCATGATAGATGACATAAAGAAAAGGGGAAGAAATGGTATGATAGGCTCCACGTGGCATTTGGGGAAGAGTGGCGCATCCCAAAGGACCTACCAAGCAGTGGTAGGGAAACAAGTCTAGTTTGTTGTATATCAGCATTTCTACATCACATGCTTCCCAATGAAAGATGGAGTCTAGAGCCCTTGGTGTAAATTTCCTTACACATTCACTACAAGGTATTTCCAAGCATTTGTTCATAGATTTAGACATGCACACATGCCGACTGGTATTCAATGTAGATAAGGTAGACTGTGACTACCATACGTTGAGGAAGAAGTATGTGTATCCTGGTAGAAGTGCTTATACAAGAGAGGATCATTTGGAGGTGTTGAATATTAAGCCAATAAGTCTAGGTTGTAGCAGATGTGGGGGAAGCATTGGTGTATCTCTAGCTAAAGCCAAAGATGGAGAATAACAAATATGTGGAAGGTGAGTTCGCACTTCCAACACCACCAAAGGGAAAGCATACAATGGAGAACATCCCAATGCCTAAGCCCATAGAGCTAATTGAAGTGGAGGATGAGGAGGAGGAGCACAAAGATAGTGGTGGTTTGGAGCATAGAGGTAGGAGACATCCTACAAATAAGGGTGAAGCTGAAGCATGCCATTACACCACCTCAGCCACAAGAGGGGGATGATGAGGACTTGAATGCAGTCCAAGGGGAGCACAGGTTTAAGAGGGTGTTTAGGAGAACAAGGACCCAAGGTGCTACTCCAACCACTGTGCAAATCACCCAGACTCTCTCCACAGAAGGAGGAAACCATGTGCAAGAGAAGGAGGAAACTAAAGTTAAATGAGGAGGTGGAAGAGTCAGAGGAAAGTGTGCCTAATTCTCCTACACTTCTAGAGAACACATAAGAACAAGGTGAGGAATCAAAGGAAAAAGAAGAGGATGAGAAAATACCAGAGGAGACAGCTACAGAGAATGTTCAGGACATGGAGACACAAGTCCCAAATTTGGAAGCTAAAGTTCCTAAGCAGCAATGGTCTAGAAGAACAAGTGGAGAGCACATTCCACTAGCCATGGGTATATGAGAGGATGTAGGAAAAATTTTCCATGCCCACTTCAGAGCACGATAGCACAAAAGGATTTATTTGGTTGGGAGCTAATGGATGAGGATATGGTGATGTGTGCACACTCGAAAGAAACTATCGTGGTCAATGCACACCCACATGGATGAGCTTGAATTTGATGTGTGTGAAGAGTCATGCATTTGAGATGAATGAAGAAGGCACCCCAAGCTAGACACATGATAGTAAAGCCTACTGTCATGTTAGATGAGTAGGTCAACAATGCATTGGTGAAGGTTTTTGCTGAGGTGGCTAGAAGAAACATGGACAAAGCTGCAATGATCAGAGCATTGTGTGAGGAGCTGAAGACAAAGGATGTAGAGATAGCACACATAACATAGGAGAGGGACTTTGACAAAAGAAAAATGAGGTGTTTATCAACATCATAGAGGAGATTGGGGATAATGTCATCAGAGAAAGGCCACACTTGGAGGCCAAGGTACCATCAGATGTTTCCTTCATGATACACTATGTAGGAAAGTTGGTGGACTTGGTACTTGAAGATGAACCTCTATGCATGCAAGTGCTAGAAATATCAAAGAAAGATGCCGAATGAGAGAAAGCATCAGTGATGTGAAAGATTGCATCTTATGAAGGGTTATTGCAAGCATTACAGGAAGTATTGAAGAAAGAAGACTAGGCTTTAAACATATGCACAGCTCTAGAGGTGCTTATCAACATAAAGACCCTAGAAGAGAACAATGAGGTCAGAAAGTGATGAAGGATGAGACATTGGGCCATGTAGAAAGATTGTCAATGGTTAAAAATGTGAGGCCCGACAGCAAAGACATAAAAGAGCACAAGACTCGGTTGGAAGAGCTTGGGAAGCTAATTGCGTAGAAGATGGATCTTTTAGAAGGGAGAATGACATCAATGTCCAACATTGTGTTGGTTCTATAAAATGAAAAGGAGAGATTACGAGGGATGAGTTGGAATCCATTGTTGTGGACATCCCAGAAAAAAGAGCAAGCACTCACTGAATGGCAAGTTTTGGAGGCCGAAATAAAGGAGGAGTATCTAGAGTTGATACTACAAACTGATACAGAGGAGGCTGCCTCATAACCTCATAGAAATTCTTTATTTATCTACATTATTTCATTCTTATTCTTTCCATTCTTCTATTCTTTACTTCAATTTTGGAGATACCCATTATCGGGATGACAATGAGATTAGTGTGGGGTAATGTTGATCAAAGAATACTTGTCAAAGATCACACAAGGAGTCACGTGGGATAGAAGGCCCAAAACAAGGGCGTGGAAGGACAGGAAGGACCCGTGCATGGAAGACAAGTTTAACTTTTAGGACTTAGCTGATTTTGAGCATGAAGACCTATTTTTAGAAGATGGCATGCGGAACACACCAACGATGCAGAGATGTGCGCACCATGCATTGTCTATCTTTGGAGAAGTGGATCAAATTGTTTTGCATGGAGACGAGATAAGAATAGAATTGACACTTTAGTTAACTACAAGAGGACTATAGATAACACACTTGCATGTGTGGCTATGCTTGTAAATGGCATGTGGCTATCAATAGCATGCGGCCTATTTTTGGAATAGATAAGCGGTGAAGGGAAAGTCCCCACCATATATATATGATGTTAGGTACATAGTAGAAGAAGTGTGAAGTGTGTGTGTGTAATAGAGAATATACAGAGTGTGTGTATGTGTGATATACACATATGACTTAATTGCTACTGCATCCATATGCGCATTGGTATAGATGACCATATGAGCTTCGTATTTATTGGTATGGAAGATATTTTGAATCTAAGTGTCATTCGTGTGTAGTTGAGAAGTGATGTTATTAATTCAATCATGATTATTGTTTAATATTGTTATTTCATAATATGATGGAAGAATATGGATTAGTTATGAATATAATGTTTCTTCCTTCATCATGATAACATCATGCTATAACAACCCTAAAGAGGGACTTGTACAAGTTTGTAGTTGAGTAGTGTTAATGAGTGATTAATTAAATTCAGGCTGCATAAAATTTTCTTTTGTCTTTGTATAAGGTCTAATAGAGTCCTTCACTTATTCTACTACCCTTCTTATTCTACTACCCCTCCTTCTCTATTTCACAATTTTCTTTTTCATAAACTTGTTTAACTTTGACAAGAAAGTGAAAGTATTTTATAATAAAATCTAGCTCTTGTATACTCCTCAAAATTCATGTGACTCCTTAACTGAAAAATTACTCCAGTGCAGGTGATTGTGTTTTTTTCATCATTGCAAGAAACATTATTGTTTGTATTGTCTTCGTTGGTACTCAATTCTTCAAGTAGTTTCTCTATGTTGATGTAAGCAAGATCATAATTTAATGCATCTTCATCTAATCTTTCCTTGAGTGAACCCTTCATAATCAGGTCACTTGGTGCTTCATGATGTTCTTCTATCATCTTCTTTCCATCTTTCTTCTTTGTAGGTGTAAAGGTCGAGTTATTGAGCTCTTCTTAATATCACCATCATAATGATTATGTACTTTCTTAAAATGCATGATTTGTTCTTGGTCCCCTGTTCTTTCAAGACCTACAACATTGTTTTCTTTTTTGTGCTACCATGGGTAATGTATTCCTTCCACCTGAAATATTTCTTCCTTCATCTTGTAGACTGGTTTTGATCTCAATTAAACCGATATAAAGATGATTCTCTAATGTCATCTACTCCATCCCGGAGAATCTTGAAATTCTTCTTATATTTGTCCTCTACCTCTTGTAATTGAGGTTCATGACTCCTTCCTTTGTCTTCAAGAGATGATTCTTCCTCTTCTTCTCTTATGACAACTTCTTGTGCTTGTTTATCCACATGTTCTTCATCTAACAATCACACACTCATATAAACCATTAGAATGAAAAATTTGAAGCTCATTTTCCTTCTTTATGCCTCTATGATTAAAATTTCTTCTTCATATTGGTATGAACTTCTTGGATTTCCTATGAGACTCTTATCTTGCTTCATATCCTTCTCTTCTTCTTCACCAAACATTGATATTTCTTCTAGTTCACAAATAAAGGTTGTTTTCTCTTTTCAAAGGACTGTTTTTCATTCCTTTTCCTGCCTTCATCTCTTTATTTCTTCATACTTATCATCTTTCCATCATTATATTTCCTTTTTCCCTCTTGATGTTAGAAATTTAAGTCTTATATACCTGATTACAGTCATGTTCAAGCATGATACTTACCTTTTCAACATTACATAGCTGATTCATACTATCCCCAATAACAATAATCTGAATTTTACTCTTCTCCTTGATTTATTTTTCACTTTCTTGGTACTCTTCAATAGGTTCCTCTATCTTTATATCAGCTAGGATATCATACTCTCTCTTTTATAACTACTTGACCCCTGTGGAGGTATCTTTACTGATTGTAGATGTGAACTAAAAGCATTATCTTTTCATTTATTCACTTTTTGTAATTGTTTTTCTTTGATTTTCTTCAAGACTCAACACCTTATGGACTGTACTTGCATAATAACATGTAAACACATAATTTTTCATAAAATTTGATGGCTCCTTGAGCCCCACAACTATTATGTTCATAGTTTCTCTTTCCTCTTTCTTTTTGTCATGTACCGTGCTTCAAGTTTACCCGAATGCTTTCAACATGCATTCCTTCTTCTTCCTCTGCTATCATAACTTCATTTAAACACCTTATTGATTCTTCAAGGTGGTATTTCTTATCCACCATTATATTCTCTTCATCACAATATTCCTTTGCTACTATCTTCTTCATGTGATCAACTTCTTGGTCTTCAAACATCTTTCTTGGTGTTTCTATACTTACTTTGTTGCTTCTTCTCACTAATGCATTAGTGCACATTTCTATCTCTGATTTCAATTCTCTTGTAGATATCTTTCTTCCCATCTACAAATTATCATAACCACTTAACAAGTCTTCACAAAGTGGCACTTCCTTCACTGTTTTTGTCTCTCTAACTCGCTTCTATTGTTTTGTGCAGGTACTTCTTCATGGTCATCAACATAACACTTCCATTCTTCTCATCTCTTTCACCCTTAAAAGGTATGAGACTATGCTCCACTCCATCCTTACAAAATTTATAGACATTAGTTTATCCATCATGCTTGGATTTTTGTCAAATTTCCAAGGTCTACCTAAGAGTAAATGACAAACATCTATAGGTAGAACATCACACAACACTGCATCCCTATATGTTCCAATTTGAAAATCAACTACACTTTGTTCACTTACTAGGATCTGATGATTTTGTTGCACCCATGAGATGTGATAAGGCCTTGGATGTGGAAGTATTCTCAATCCCAACTTCTTCACCATATATTTTGACACAACATTATCTGTACTCCCTCCATCTATGATGACATCACATACCTTTCCTCCAGACTTGCATATGGTTCTGGAAAAAATCCTTCTTTGACTTACATCCGTGTTTTGACCTCTAAGGGATGTATTATTACCTTTTGGCTACTACAAGACTCTCTTCATCAAGAGATATTCACCTCTCATCCCTTCAAATCTGTTGTATAACCTGGTTTGCTCTTTCTATTTGCATTTTTTCAATCCTCTTAAAAAAATTTCATCACAACTTGCATTTTCATCATCAAATGTACACATACCTTTTGTTTTGATCTAAGAGACTGAGCTCCTCCTCTCATGCTATTGTTATATGTACTTTACATTCTTTGACAAGATGATCCAATGCATCCATCCTATCTTCCATTTTTGCCTTTAGCTATTGAAGTTGTTTTATCATTTCCTTAAGAAAGATTTCATGTCTGTCATGCATTCTTGCATGCAATTGTGCCTTCAATCAGATTGTCAAATCGAGTCTCTACTCGATACCAAAATGGTGTAGAGTATCTATTGAAATTCAAATAGGTCTGGTTCCCAAAAATTCACCTATGGCATACACTAGCTTGTTGTTGATTGTAGCTAGGTTCCTTAGTCTTGAAAACTTACATTTATGAGATTTAGTCCATGTCCTTGAGTCTTATAACCCTTGGTTAATGATCAATTTTGTCAAACACTTCATCCTTCATATACTTCAACCTATCATTACATACTTTATACACATTCTCCATTCATTCTAGCCTATATAAACTAGTCTCCACCAATGTGATTATCACCATGTTTATGTCATAGAAATCTCCATATGCTTGATTCAATCCTCCATACATCCTCGATCGCCTCTATACTCACATTTCATATATATTCCTATTTAAAACACACATAGTCTTAATTTATAAGGAAACTTGTCGAGTTATATTATAATTTATATCTTCATTATGTTTCTTGACATCCTAAATTAGCTCGAGACTCCTTATTTCAACATAGGCAAGATAATGAAACCCTTTGTTCACTCATACCCTAACCAACCAACTTTGATCTCGAGTTAGTGATCTAGGAGCACTAGTCCTCATATGATACAAGTTGATTAGATCTCAAGTTTATCCAAGGTAACTTCAAAACCCTAGATGATCTGCGAAAACTTTTCATGAAACCCTTTGAAATATATAAGGTTACCACCTATTCTTTTATACTTGAGTTACACTTCTTTATGAATTGTTTGATCAGACTCAACTTATTTTTCATCATGGACTATGAAAAAGTATCTAGAATTGTAACCTTCCCGGAAATTGATGTGAACATCTCTAAAATTCCTTCCATATGATCCTTGATCGATTTAAATCATTAATTCATTGATTATTCACTTATATACCTTCAAATCCTCCTCATTCTTGTTCATGTATGTGCAAGATCATAAAACCGATGCAAATGCTTCAAACGTGAAAATCAAGATCTGAAACTTAACAAACTTCTATGCTCCATAATTACAGTCATGTCCACAAAATTTCAATGGATTTGGCTAGTTAGATATCAAATGGTGTGATGCCCTAGTTAGGGCCCGAGAGGAGAAAAATGGTGCTACAGGAGTATAGAAGCAACTTCATAGTCTAAGAAAAATATATGTGCTTTCTCACATGTCTATCCTCCTATTCCACTCTTCATAGTTCCTTGAAGTTCTCTCATTCCGTTATTCTTATCAAATTCATGTGCTCGGCCTGCAACATGGTCAAAACATACTGATCTTGCTTAAATTAAAAAAACATATATGAACAATATCAATTCTTGTGATATTAGGTCATCTTCTATTCATTAATTTATTAAGAATTATTTACATCATGATATCTCCCTTTTCTCACGTGTGTTCTTCCTCTTGTTAAAGGTTTCTCATATTAGCAAGACTAAAACAACAACTCCTAGAATGGTGCAACTACTACCATTTTTGACTCCACCATATCCTCCACTTGAAATCTGCTAAAATCACTTATAAACAACCTATTAACACGTTCACAACTATCTCATACTTATTTTACATGGATTTTATGGCTTGATTTAGCCTACATCCATCTTATCTAGACAATTCTACTTTTACCCAACAAATTCACTCTTTATCAAGCCTATTCACTCTCACAAACCTAGTTACATACATATTTGAATTGAATGCCTCCAACATGGAGGGAAAACAATTTTGACCATCATGCCTAGCTAGACTAACTAGCACACTTAGACACCTAAGCCTCAAATATGTTCCTACATCAAACATGCCATGTCATCAATCTCTCTTATGGAAGGATATAAAACTCCATTTATTATTACAAGCCATCAACCTACCTTCGTGGAAGGATATAAAAATATATTCAATGATAGGATATAAAACTACATTAAAAATGACATACCATCAAAATCCATTCATGGTAGGTCATGAAATTATTTTTAACATGGAAGGCCATCAAATTTCCTTCGCAAAAGGTCTTCTAACTACAATTACGGGTTTTCCTCTAAAGCAAGTTGGTTGTCAAATTTTTAAAGAAACGATAAGGAAAAATATATATTTGATACACATTTAGATGAAACATTGGAAGGTAGTGAGTCTGATTTTGAAAGTGAGGAAAAAAATTAAGACTCAAGAGAATAGAAGGTCAAAAAGTAGATGATTAAAAAAGGCTTTATAGACTTAAAGCAAGGTTTATTATGGCATTATCATCAAATGGTGGATGGCTGAATTATTTAGGGACATACGGTCATGGTTCTTTGGGAAATTTTTGATGATTTGGATGAAAATGAAATTATTAGTGTGATTGGGTTCTACATAAGAAAGAATTATGATGAAAATTATGTAATGGAATATGTGATTGTGTAATTTGATAAATTACTAAAAAAATTCAATCAATTGTTATAGATGATATCTTTAGTGAATTTAAGACTCGTAAGTTAGAATCGGTGTTTTTGAATCAATCATGTCCCATAAGACCTTGACATATTTAAAACACACTAATACTTAGGAAACACTTTAAGGGGTTAATGCAACCTCAATTTGTGAGGGTATGAATTTGTGGGATAAATATGTCGAGGAAATAAATACGGGTCATGAATAAAAAAATGGTGCTACCATGGGTGTTAAATTTAAGGATGTAAATGCATATGCATTTTTATGGTTGATTCATATGAGAAAGGAACTGGATCTAGAGTTATAAAGTTACTTTTAATATTTATCGTGTCCATTATGATAGAGGAAGTCGGGTGTGTGAGTTATTACTTGAGCTATTGTAAAATAATTGTCTCATGTCTTGTATAAGACTATAATTTTTTTATGGCGAGGAGTATAATAGTTTTTATCCCATAGTGCTAATCCTACAAATCAAAAGAACATAATAAACTAGTTAGTGTTGATATGAAAAAATGAAATTAAGATGCTTGATGATAGGGATGTCAAAGTGAAATTATATGAATGCTATGATTATATGGCCACAAAAGGTTTGGGATACTATTATAAAGTGTTAGTTGTGGAAAATTAATTCGACCATAGTGTACAATCCTAAAGAAAGACATGCACATGGCTACAAAGAAGCATGTTATAATTGATGGTGATACTTTGTGCACTATTTTAATGTTGCCCACAATGACACCAAAATTTATCCAAGAAAATTATTGAACACTAATTTTTAAATTATTTTTATGTTACTAAGTTTTTTAATTTCTAATCTTGCTTTCTCAACAATGCATTGCCAATTTCTAATATTATTTTCTTGGAAATGCAAAAACTAACCAACATGAACTGAACCCTAATTTAAATGCAAGAACACAACGAGAAGAGTAGTTTGATGAGTTCATCATAGATGCCAACCCATCATTATGTGGCCATGAATTGATAGTTATACTATTGATATAATAAATGAAAAAGGTGCATTGAAATATGTCACACCACCACTTTCAATTTTATATAAAAATATCTAACAAAAATATAACTTGGAATTACTTACTACAAATAATCATTTATAAATTACTCCTAAGATGGTGAATAACCTTGTTTATTAGGATCACCATGTTGGTGTTTACACCCTCATTGATTTCTATATTATGGAAATGCACAACAATAAGAAGGATGTAAAGTACACTATTTTGATCTAATTATCTTCCAACATCAATTATATATGACTAGAATAATGCATTCAAACTTGAAATGCTTGATAAACGATAAGAAATTTATCAAAACATGAGAGGAGAGAATAAATTTAGCTATTCAGGATAATTCAAGAATGACATGGATGTGTAGGAAAATGGAACATGAATATCCAGAGATATGGATTCTACACTAAAAGTGATAGAATTGGAAACAGAGAAAGGGAAAGAAAATATAAATTACGTATGATATAAGATGGAATCAGTATGATATAGACCTAGAGATGTATGGTTTTAAAACCTATGACATTCTAGATCTATAAATTTATGTGTGTTTTAATTTCCTTGAAATAATGCTCACTATATGTTGCTCTTACTCACACAACTTTGGGATGACCTGAAGTAACCTCCAACAAAATATAAATCCTAACAACTTGAAAAACCCTTCATCAAAGAATTAACAAACAAGAGGAAATATGTATGTGTTTGAGGTTCACATATGCTTGGCAGTCAAACTCTCAGCTTTTGAACCAATACAAGTGTTGCACTACATATCCTCATTATAAGAATCAAGCATTATGTAATTTACATGTTTTGTGTGATTGAACATTTTCTAATGGTTTGTTGGGTTTATTTTATATGGTAAGCGCATATCATGTTCAATCGATGCCCTTAAATGTGGTGAATTTAATTATAATAATGGTGGTAAGTTACCATTCAATTATTTGACGCTTGACTTACGGATTCTTTGATATAATCGAATTCAATCCTATTATGGTGTTAGTTATGATTTTTACTGCTTGTTTCTCTTCTCCCTTAAATCTTGAAAAACTAATTTTCCAAATTCTTTCTCATTGTGCTCGGCTTTTGTTGACATTTAAATTAACTAAGGAATTTATTTTTGGAAATAACTACAATACTACGGCAAGATAACATGAATTTTTCTTGGGCTTCTAATAGTGACCATTCTAGTTTGCTCTATAACATTTTCTTCAATTTCCATGATTTTAGTGAATTGGGATTAAAGTGTGCTGGTTTGAATTTCAATTTATTGAATGAAACTCTTTATAGTCTTTGTGAAATTCCTCTTGGCATTTGTATAGGTTGGACATGACAAGTTTGGAATGCCTATTGGTCTTCAATTTGTTGGTATCCCATGGTCCGAATCAACACTTCTACATCTTTCCCATGCAATGGAGGTACCTCAAATTTATAATCTTACCTTTTATGTAACTCCAAATCTAGAGTAAAAAAATAAAAAAATAAAACAAAGCCGGGGGACCAAAGGCGCAAGCCTTATGTATCACTAGTTGTGTTAGGAAACCATAGATTATGCAGCAATGAATACACAAAAATTAGAATAACAAATTAAAATTTTACAGAGATAGAGAAAAATAAGATATACAAACTACCAAACATGCAAGAGAGGAACACCAAATTTACATGGTAAAATCCAGTGAGTGATTAATGAAACATCCACGATGCAAGATATCAACATTTACTAACTCAAGATGAAAAAATTACATGCGAACTCGTTATGAGAAGCTTTATATCTCCAAAAAAATATATACACCTAATTAGTGAATTATAGTTAGGATTCCTCCTAAAATATTGTGGAAAATGCCATTAGGATTTTCCTTTCTAAAAATATAATTTGCTAGAATTTGGCTGAATTCATCTTCCTAGAAACAAAGGATTGAATCCTTAATTGGAACACCTTGTGACAAGAGTGGGGGGCAAGCCCCCCACACCCCCTTTAATAAGTGAGGTACAAACTGCGCCACAAAGGGATCCAAACTTTAAATTTGTTAGCACATATCTAACATGTTGGAATTTTAAGTGTCATTCTTTGGTATCGATTATTAGAATCTAGAGTGACATACATTTTGAATGTGATCCTTTGCCAAGTTATGGTTTAGGTCCGATCCTTCCATCCTTGTTAGCTTACAAATACTCCATTTATATTGAGATTTTCCTTTTTTCATCAAATAATAATGAATCTAGGGTGATACTTTATCTATAATATCACCTAACAAAAGATTTTGAAACATTCCTCAACTATGTAAATAATAAGAGTTTTCATGGTTATACATGTAAGTTCCATTGAAAAATATGAGGCGTGTTTTATCACAAAAATGATGATCTCAGAGATTTAAATCAGATGGTAACATGTACAAAATATTTATTTAACTCGCATGAAAACCATAAGGCTTGTATTTTGGTATTTACTTTGTAGTCATAGTCTTAAGCATTGTATGGATTTTGAGTGCCGGGTTTATGCTCTCAATAATTGAGCCGAATTGTATTGGATCACTCTTGTTCTCATTGGGATGTTCAAATGACTTCATTTACGAATCAAACTTGGTTCTCCTTATGGAAACACAAGGGAAAAATGAGAAACCACTCCCTATCTTCTCAAGATACTCTTGGATTTGAGTAGATAGCTCGGATCTCCATCTTGGCTCCAAATTTGGTTCACTCCCAAATGTTTTAGGAGACCTTTCAATACTAGGTTCCTTTTGGTATCTTTAGCAAGGGAACCCCCTTCCAGACAAACCTGGTTGTATCCAGTGTACAGGAAATTCCTCTATTAAGATCCATTGACAACTCGGGAAGTTTATTATGAGTGTGATGTTTTACACCAAAATTCATCAATTTAGAACAATATCTCATTATGGAAAACCCTTGGTTATCTTTGGAGATTCATATGGCTTGGCCATTCTCGATGGAACTAGTTCCTTTTTATATTTAAGTGGAACTACACGATTTTCTTGTCATGGTTTATTTTATGTTAGGGATTAAGTTATTCTTAATGGTCTCCTTTTCCAAACATATAAGGCCTTTACACATCCTCCACACCTCTTTCACTCACTAATTATGCTATTTTATCATTTTAGATCCCGCTTGGTTTATGTCATTCCTATCCTTTTCTTAATTAACCTTTCCAATATACCATCGTCCATTTTGACCAGCAGCTCAATGAGTAGTACACAAAATTCCCTAAAATAACTATATGAGGCTACATCGATACACCATTGGAACTAGATGTGTCTAGAGTGATTTATTCTATGAGGTTGTGGAAGGTACCAAGTTGACTAAGTTATTAATAGGTTATCCTTCCTCTTATCTCAAAAGTTTATAAAAAGAAAGGTTTCTAAGTGACTAAGTTATTTGTGAGTTTTACTTCCTCTCTATTTCTCCGGGTGGAGTATTGTAGTTCTCCTCTCTCTTCCCAATGTTGGGGTTGCATGCACCCAATACTCTAGTTTCTCTTTCGGCAATTGGGACTGATCACCCCAATCCTTTAGCATCTTATTAATAATCCCAAATATATATAGTACAATAAGAATGGGAACCCCTATTTATATAAAAGGAATTGGTGTATTCTTTTCATGTTTTTCATCTCCTTTACTTACTTTATCCAAGTTCAAAGTTACAACTTGAATTATTGATATTTTGAGTTACATTTAAAATTATATCATAAACATTGACTACACTATATGTTGCAAGTTTCATCATGGAGCATTTCAACACAAACACATCATAAAGCCATTATCAATTAAATAAAAAGGGTGTGTGTACACGTAGGTATGTTTTTCCTTTAACCACGTAATTTTTAATTACACACTTAAAGTGGGGAAAATGTAGACACTAAAATTTGGTAACTTACCTTTTTTAGTTCACAGTTTACTTATGCCCCCTTTTAATAAAAAATGTTCAAATTTAGAATCCAATGAACATATCTCTCTAGCTCTTTTATAACCTTATTATATTTATACTATGATTTATTGTTAATGTAGGAAAATATTATTTAAGAAAAGTAGTAAAATAGCTTTGTGCATCATAACAAATATATTTTTTTACTTCACATTCCTCTTGTCAAATACTATACACATTATTTGTAATGTGGGGTATGTTCTTTGCTAACTTATACAATCCTAAGCCTTTGTATTCTTTGACTATAGTTTTATTTTGAATATATTTATTGCTTCATTTCACCTTCTTATGGTTGGCCATATTAAAATATATCACCTACAAAAAGTTATATAAGAAATTCAATATCACCTTATAAATTACTTGGGTGTCTTATAAGCTCGTGTTGCAAATATCATTACAAAATCACTCAAGGATCTCATAAATATGTCAAAATGTATTGCACATCAATTAGAGTATTTCCTATTATAGTTATGCAACACTCATTCAAGTAAAAGAGACTAGTTTCATCCATTTTTAAGTATGCAGAGGTCATAGTGATATGTCTTAGAAAGAAACAAGTCACTCCAATAATTTTTAGAGGTTTTTAAGGAATAAAGGGTTAGGTCATGTAGGCAAGGCATACCATATCACACCACTACTATGTTGTGTACATTGTATACTATATAATTAGTGTACTATTTTTATTTTAGGAGACAAAAGGTCACCCTAGAGGGTTGGATTAGATTACACTCACACTTGTACAAGCACTTATGAGAGCTATATGAGGTTTGATCCTACATGAAGGAATGTAGTGTAACACTTGGATTTTTTAAGCATCTAGGGTTGAACGCCAAGGGTAGTCCAACCTCACAACAAAAATGATTTATCCTTATGGTATGTTGTGTATTTGATGAAGGGTGTTGCATATGTCTAGGGTTTCCAATTTGTTGCAAGTGATTATAGGTCATCCTAAATTTGTGCAATAAAGAGGGATATACAATGAAGGACATTTATAGGAAAGTGAAGCACACAAGAGGTTTTCAATCATAAGCGCTAAAGGGTCGAGATATTACAATATAGGTCAAGATCATATAGTTCGGGTCTAGCACCGTAGAGAAAAATATATGGCCTTGTCCTTACTCATTTATAGTTTTAGAACTCACAACAAAGCATATATAGTTATTGATATGCCTTTTCCACCTATTTGCACATATATATCTTATTTTTATGACATATATAACTAATTCTTATTCTCATCTTGTTTATTTGAGCCATCACTTATTGTTTATCAATTATTTGAAGTATTAAAAATATTATGTTTATGAATGGTTAATTGTAAATTGATTAGATTGAAATCATCCCTTATTACAAACCCTTACGTCCTATTTATTGTTGTGCATTTATATAATGTAGATTTAATAAGGGTGTAAAACATTACTATCATCCTTCTTATTGGCTTAAAAAGGTAAAATAGCAATATTTTATTATTATAACAACATAAATGGGCATCATGAAAATCATTATTACATTTTGCAATAAAATATAGAATAATGAACATAGGAGAATCATCATGCTCGACATATTCCCTATGGCTTCTTCTAGATCTCATAAGAGATTTATTTGTTATCCCATTTGAAGTATATCATACATGAGATACCCAAAAACAAATTCATTTGAAAATATTGTAGAGATAGACCACACCTAAATAGAAGTAGATAGGAGTTAATAGAGATAATTCCTACAACCTTAAAGAGAAATGAGAAGAACATGTCAAAGTGGTTATGTAAATGAAATTATACGTATGAAAAAAATTTCCTTTCTTCATGTTGGAAAAGAATCCCATAAAATTCTATTGAGTAAACTCCATAATGAGATGATATACTTTGATTAGACCTATCAAATAACTAAATCCATAATTGAGCAAGTGACTATTTTGATGAAATAAGGGAATGTCGTAAACTAATTGGAATAAAAAGATATGTAATAGGGAAAACAAATTCAATATTACTTACCAAAACCTTGACAAAGTGAGGGATTTTAATTAAAAATTATTCACAAATTTTCCTTAAGATATGTAGTGAAATCTATAACATGAAAGGTTTACCACACCAACCAAAATGATCCACTCACTCTAAGAGTGCAACATTTATGTATGATATGGTTGTGACGAAATTTAAATACAATCTCTATGAAATCATATTAGAGGTGATCAATGATGAAATCCAATAGATGAAGGCTGAAAAACATGATTTCTATAATGGATATCTACTTATATGTTTATCCATTTATTTCACAAAAACTTTTCCCGAATATAAACAAAGTTATATTGGATGCAAATGAGACTATAGGAGAAAAATTAAATCCCATTTGGACATAATGATTGGGGTGGATGTGATATCCTCTCTACTACAAATGCGGGGATAATATTAGGGTAAGGGTAGATAGGAGGCACCAAAAATATAAGAATATTTTCACCAAGTATGAGAATGAGGTAATGTTTATGGTGGATATAAATAATATCTATATTTGACCATTTATTCTAAAAATAAATAAAATTTCACCTCTACCACATGTAGTAAGAGATGAAAAACAATATCATGATGGCTGAAATATAAAATTTCCCTTTAGATTCAAATCATAATGGATACATGGAAAACATTTTGTGATACTCTGGGGATTTAGGGCCCTCAACAAAAGTGGAGGAGACATAACAAATAGGGTTTGGACCATCTACTCCAATACAACTTGATATCCCCTTTTCATAGGGTTAACTTGGAATAAATATGGGAGGAGAATATTTAAGTTTTAATATTGATCATAGTACATATGAACTAGAATTTGAGGTTATATTATTGGTGTTAAGGGAGAGATTGGAGAAAGCTCAAATATAATAAGTTGAAACACATCCATTTGATCCAAAGGGAAATATGAAAGAATAACTTATATAAAATAAACCCCATACTTTGTGAATGATATTTTGAAGGTACTATAACCTTCATTTTAAATTCAAATGGTATATATTAGGAAATACAATTAAAACAAGATGAAGAGTTAGTAAAACTTAAGGTTACAATGAATTTGTATCCTAAAGAGGATGTAAAATTAAAATAATTATAGGAGGAATATTTTTGGATGAAAAAGCATCGTGAAACCTTCCAAAAGTATCTTGAACAAAAAAGGCCTTGGAAAATTAAAATTTTGTCAAGAAGAGGTTAGAAAATAATGGGAGGTATAGGAAAACTCGGAAGAACATGCACGAGAAGGCCCAAATTGGTATTGATAAATATACATTAATGGCTCCAATATAAGTGGAAAGAGATGTGAAGTCAAATGAAGAGGAAGATAATACTTAGTGAGTTGTGGAGGCTCAAAAATAGGAAAAAGAGAAAAAGGAGGAACAATAGAAACAAACACAACAGAAGAAATCTACCTTGGAAGAAAGAAAAAAATCCATTCGTGCTAAAATAAAATTCATAGCGGAAATAAAGAAACAATAGGCAAAAGAGTGGACCATGATAGCAACATCAAATATATCAGAAAGGAAAAATTCATCGAGAAAATGGAAAAAGTGGAGTTAGAAGAACAAAAACAAAATGTAGATGTGGAAAATGTAATGAATGAGGAAGAAAAAAGTGGGTTAAGGATGTCGTGAAATAAGCATAGACTAGAGGTGAGTCAACAAAAATAGATTCAACATATATTGAGCAAGTTGAATTGTAGATGATCACTACATGTGACCACCTATACATTATCAAAAATTTAGTTAAATTTTTCTTTCAAAGTATACCAAATTTTGTAATCGTTATCTTTGTCAAAACTCAATTGAATGGTATTTTTATATTACATAAAATTTTATGAAAGTTGTCTTTGAATAAATAAACTCGATTGGTGTTTTCAGATTACATAAATTTTGAGACAAGTTATGTTGTAAGACTCAATTGAATGTTGTGTTTAGAGTCCAACATTTATTTTTTATAGTTTTGTTGTGAAACTCAGTTTAATGATGTTTTTGGACTACATCAAGTTTTTGAAAACTATATTATAAAACTCAATTAAGTGGTATTTTAAGAGTAAGAATTTTTGATGTCCGGTTGTGTTGTAAAACTCACTTTAAATGTGTTGTCCTGATGCATCAAATTTCAAAAAATATCAACAAATATTAGAAATACAAATATCAAGTATGAGGACTAAGATATTTTAATGAGCTAAATATATAGCTCATTGATCCCCAATGATCATGAATTTTCCAATAAATCCATCCATTTGTAGGAGAAAAACTTGCTTTGGTTATGCAGGTCATAAAAATAATATTTTGAGTTCATTGGATATGTCAATTTCATGTAGTGTTTCTACATATACAAGGCATATAGGCTCATAAGATGTTGATGATGATCATTTAGATAGTAGTGTTCTATTGTGTGTTGGGAAATGAGTGATGTTGATGTGAAATCTATATGTTAAAGATAGTTTTCTTAATGATTCTCTTGGTTGTGCAAAACCATATTGTATACCCATGGATATAGAATTATTGAATGGTTGAGGATTTTGATATCTATGATGGAGCACCGTGCGATGTGTATATAAAATCCAAACTTTGTTCCAATACCTCTTATACGAGAAGAAATTGAACAAATGTTATTTTTAAAATGGAATAGGCCTTAACAATACATAAGTCCTAACATACAACTATAAAAGTTTGGAGATTATAAACATTGGTGATGTGAAAAGAGTAGGGCTGACATTCACCATAATATCATGAGTTAAAGTTATTCACTCGTTAAAAAAATATTCTCCATTCTTTATTAAATGTTACTCAAATACTAAGAATGTAGGCTATATCGCAAATGAAATAATTCAATAATAGTGTTTGTGATAATTACCTTCACCTCATCATATCAAAGTTAGTTGTTTATGTATTTTTCTTATTGGTGATTTCATCATATATTAATTGTATACGTTGAATGTATATTTGTTGTTTTTTAATGCACAATTTTATTTCGTTAATCAATATGTTAGGTGTTCCATGTGCAAGTGACACTGGATACATGTTTAACTCCTAAGATTATAAATTCTACACCCACACCATTTATATGGATGCAATTGTAGTGATATTTCATAGCTTATGTATATATGTTAATTAGATACTAGTGTATTATAATATAATTTGTAAATTTTATTTGGAGGTATTGTTCGCCGCCCATATCCACCATGGTTCATATAAAACTAATGGATGATATGGTTATAGTAGTAACTTCCCAATAACTAGCATTCAATGTATTATTAATGTATGATGCATATTTTGCACAAATGGTTATCATTCCATTTTTTTGTTGACTCTAGTGTGTCTATTGTGTTTAATGTAATTTATGAACTCTAAAAATATATGTCCATTTTTGTGATGTTGCGAGATGAGTTGTATTATATAATCTTAGGCATTCTATAAGGTATAATTTCCAATTGTAGTCATGTGTATAAATTACATGAACTATAATTAGAATGTAAAGATGATTTTTAATATCCAATTCACACTTATATTATAATTTTATTGACCCGACCTTGCACAAAATTCCTTTTAATAAATAAGTGTGAAGCGATTGGCCAATAGTTACATGAATAGATGTTCATATCAACCATTTGCAAGCACCTTTAAGTGATGATTCTAATTATATATAAGTATACAATTATTCAAGCATGTTGACAAGTTAAGAACACAATGTTATGTATAAAGTCACATTATAAATGCTAAAAGGCTTTGCGAAATTATACACTTACTAAATAAGTTGAAAAACATGGTTTTTTAAGTCACTATTCATGGTTGAAATGTATCAATAAAAAAATGAATGTTATTTTATGGTTAGATTTGAGGTAAAGACAGTAATATAATATGATACACTTCTAGAAACATTTCTATGTTGTAAGGAAAAGGATATACTTGTTATTTTTATTAATATAATTGAGTAAGGTGTCATTAAATTTATCCCACTTTGCCCACATTGAGAACCAACACTAGTAAAACTATTCATAAAAATGATGACAATATAGAAGCATACCACGAAATGTCACACTAGCTTGTAGGTGTAGGAGTAGCTTACAAAAATATCGATACAAAATTTAAAAACATATGGTTATCTAAGCGACATTTGTGAAGAGTACAAAAGAGAAGGATATCTATTTTCCACTTACCACAACTACCATCTGGAAGGTCAAGCCCCTCAAGAATGGGATCCTAACCATTGGGTATATTTTAAGTAGCTTCAATGGTTTCTTCATTTTCTTATTCTTGGCCCCAAGCTAGAGAAATGGACAGGCCAACCAAGGGACCTTGTCTGCGCAGAAGAAAGTAGAGCCTAGTTGTTGTATCGCAAAGTAGTGAGCCCACCCCCATATTGAGGTTGTGGAGGAGAGCGGTGACAAGGTGTATATCCCCATCTTGAGAAGCTACAAGAATGGCAGTGAGACTTGTTGTAGCGATGCCCCTACCTCTCGGTAAGGGATCAATATAAGAAAATAATGGTAGGACCTGTGTAATTATAAGAAGATAATTTCCCTAGTGATTAATAAGGGTTTAGAGATGGGTTACCTCAAGAGCCACCTTCCAAGATTGCACCTAGATCTACATAAAGACATTGGAAATAATCATAACTTTGTTATAAGTCAAAAGATAGAAATCAGTAACAATTTGACAAAAATAAATGAATTTATATTTTTCCAAAAGAAAAATAGAATTTTCACTCGAAAGCATGCTAAGTTTGTGTAAAAACCACAAGGATGGTAGGATAATCTCCTCGAAGGATATGTTACTAGTGAAAATACATGTCTAAAAGATTTGAAAAAATCATGAATCAAGAAATAATAATTTGAGCTTTCTGGTAGAACCAAAAAGGTGAATGATGGTTGCAATGCATCTATGCACAAAAGACATTGTAGATGTGGTACTTCTAAATGGATAAAACTATGGTGAGGAGATGGACATGATAGATTAGACACCAAAAAATTGAGAAATATTGGATTTAACAATGATATTATAGATAGTTGTAAATATGCTCTTCCAAAAATGTTGAGTGGGTTAAAGGGACCACCAGTAATTGAGCTTATCCACTGTGAGTAGATTTCATGTGAACAACTTACAACCCTTATCGAGTGAGTACTTTTGAAATGGCGTATTTGGATATTATTTATAATCTTTCAAACGAGAAGTTAGAAGAACAAAATCTAATTTTGAGGAGCATTTCCTTAGGGATAGGATCCATAATTTCTTAAAAGGATTCTTGGTCATTATTGGCCAATTATAATTTAGCTTTTGATTTTGGCCAATAAAGAAATTTCCTAGTTTAGCTACAAAAATGTCATGTCTACAAAGAAAATCCATTGTCTGAAAAATATTGAGGGCATGCACTTGGGCATCTATTTAAGAAGGACACTATGGAAATTAATAACATGAGACCACCAAAAAAATGCACATTTATGGAAAGACCATTTTTGAACCCATCATCATCCCATAGAAGCCATAATTTAATCCTCTCACAAGCCTTGCATATGCTTTTGACCACAAAAAAGTTGACCACTTTCACCGGGGCTTCGATAATAAGAAGGTTTTGAAAGCCAAGACCTTACTAGGTCCTGTGCCCACACACAATTCCTTCAAATATGCAATTCGATAGCAAAATCTTCTAGACTTTCTAGCCTTCAATGGCACAAATTATCCATTTTGCACAAAGGGAAGCTCTTTGATGCCCAATGTTAAGAAATCTAAGGCCTCTAGAATCCTTGGGAAGGCAAAATATTTCCCAAACCACCCTACGAAATCCTTTACTAATTTTAGAGCTTTCCCATTAAAAATATTTGAGCAACTCTTCAAGATTTTTGTAAGAATCTCATGAAGGAGCCCAACATGATGAGTAGTAGACATGGGTGGTAGCAAGAACTTTGGATCAAATATGAAACTTTCCCACCAAGATGAGGGACTTAGTGAGCTAGTAAGAGAGATTATTTTCTAGTCTATCAACCACATACTATTAAAGGTGGGAAGGGGTTGCTTGGAATGAAAAATGAATACTCATAAATCAGTTGGTTTCACCATGTTGTATCCACTTCCATTGAAAAGCATATGACCAAGAATGAGGAGGCATGAAGGATTGCTTGTAACATAGAGTTTTTGCCATTGAATACTCAAGCTTGAAGTTAAGCAATAAATGTCAAGGCAATACATAATTTGATGTATATTGTTCGTGTCTTCAAACAAAATGAGAAAAAAATCATTAGTGAAGTAACCATTAACACAATGAATATGTGTTAACCCAAGAAGAAATATGACTTTGACAAGACGTTATCGACATAAGATTAGTATTTTCATAGAGAAATCCACGAAAGTCCAAGTAGGGGAGAGAACCCTATATCTCGAGCATGCACCAAAACATGTACATCTCTTTTCACCATAGGTTGTTGACAAAAGTACCAATAGTTGTTCACTTTTTGGTTAATGACACTTTTTAAGAGTTAATGAGAATGTGACACATAGGGCGCTCGGTCATTGGTCCCTCTTTCAAATGCTTTATATTGATTTTCTTCATATTAAATCAATTCAAAAACTACTTTTCCCTCCAAATAAACACGTGAAACAAAAATGTTGATATGGCACGATCATACGCTACACGATGATATAATTTTTTTACGCTACCAACATACCTACATATATCTACGTGCCCCTAAAATTAGGTGCATGGTTATAGGGTCCTCTCCCCTACTCAAAATAACAAATGTTTAATGTTTGTAATTTTTTTCCCCATCCACATGTTGCATTGGTCATCAAGAATGTGCTTTGTTGCATATGCCATGTTAAATTTCACCATCGTTTTAATGGGAATGAAATAGTTTTGTTCTCATATTGCCGAAACAAAGTTTGGTTATTTAAATTCTCTCATAGACATGAACAATTAACTATAGAAGATGAGAACGCAGATCACCTCACAATTAACCACGGAAGAGATGTGTGTTTTCAAATTCAATAGCCTCCACGCCGTATTATTTAATCCTTTCCTTTAATTAAAATGGGGTTTTTTGGTTTGAAATCAACATTTTAATATTATTTTAATATTTTGATCAAATTTTTGTTTCTAAGATAAATTATAGATCATATTTCAAATAATAAGTGTGAAGATATTACTCTGAAATAAATTCACCTTAAGTAACTATTTAAATTTTTTAGAAGATAATTATTGAGATAAATAATAAGTGTAAATAAGTGTGAAAATATTACTAGGAAGGAAATTCATGGTAACTAACCATATTAATATTTATTGGAAGATCATTATTGTTGGATAAATAATAAGTGTGAATAAGTTTGAAAATATTAGTGGTAATAAATGCACCGAAGGAGTCCCCATATAGTAAAGGATATGCGGTTGTTTACACCACCTTGTCCTAAATTTGACGGGTGTTTTGATGTTTTAATGGACATTTTTGCTTTTTTGGGTTTTTTTTTCACTTTTTTTTGTTGTTTTTAGCAGTTTCCCGTTTTAGTACTTGCATGAATGTGGGGTATATTTAGAGTTTGTGTCTGATTCAAACGTTGAAGGTTGTTTTTGCAGTTGTTTAAATCCTCATTGTTCCTAGGCTTTATTGTGGGAAGATACGTTTTTACTGCTAGGATACTGCTGGTCAGGAGAAGTTTGGCGGACTTCGTGATGGCTATTAGTGAGTTTGCATTCATACTCTTTATAAATCAACTTCATATCTGTCACCGTTTCATTGATTCTGTAATTTGTTGCTTCTCTGCATATGTGAATATTGTAGCAGGTTCTCTGTTTCCCGTCTTATGACTTATTTTATTTTCTCCACTGCCTTGTTTTTTGCCAGTGTTCCGCTCTTGCTAGGGGTCTCATGAGGGGACTGGCCTTTCTCTCTGGGTCATGTCATTCAAGAAGTAAATTGACAAAAACTTGTAGGAGGAACTATGGTAGCTGAAATACTCATAATTCTCAGTTAATAGGACCAACAGACTACATAACAGAGCCCTCAACTAAAGCCCAGGCTCAAATTAATTACATAGAAAACAACAAATTTATCCAACAAAATCATCTCAACATATCACTTTGGGGAGCAAAGTCAAAGGGGAAAGAAGCCAGATGAACTGATATTTCTCTTTCACAATGTATTATCTTTGAAAAACATGATAAGGCCAAGACAAAGTTGAAGCACAGAGTGGCCCAACCTCAATGACAGTTGGGCTTTGTAGAGATTGGTGCTTACCAATTTAAGCATGATAGGGTCCTCAAGTGCTTTCGCATTGTTCCAAGCATTTAGAGATCCCGTAGTAGTTATCCTCCTACCCTATATGAAAATGGGAGATTTTGAACAAGGCATCGACATCCATCAAATTTTAATGGAAATATTTATTTATTTTAGTTGTAGTAAGCATAGACATCCACCAAATTTTAATCGAGAGCTTTATTTAGTTCAGCTATAGGAGCACACACAACGTAGGTGTACTGTTTGATAAAATGCCTTAAAGAGGTGTGGTTTCGTGAACTACAATGATTGTAGGATATGCAAAATTTCTCCTCACAGAATATGAAAATTGCAAGCTAATAGAAGACATTAGAAACCATTCAAACTTTTATCTTTCTGTAGAACCAAAAATTTCTAGCTTTCTGATTGAAGGCATTTTGTCAAACACTTGGTGGCCATCCTCTTTCCTGCCATATTTTAATTTTGTGAACTGTGATCGGTATCATATGTTGGAAGAATTGTTAAGGGTTTGCATAACACCTTGATGGTTGTTTCATTTTTCTTTTCGGGGTAGTGAGGAATGGAATAGTGATTTCCTTTTCTTATTTGATTTTGACTTGGCATGCCAGAGATTAGTGCAACATCAACCGACACAGTATCCCACATCTGAGGAACTCAGTATATGGAAAATCAAGTTCAAGGCGTTTGATTTGGGTGGCCATCAGATTGTCAAGAGGATCTGGAAAGATTACTATACCAAGGTATGTATAAGTTAATTGATTTCTTATTCAAAGTAAATCTATTCAAATACACAAACACTATTTTGCAATCAAGTTTATTGTTTTAGTAACACATTCTTGTAAGAAAAGGAGTCCTTTAGATTTACAACTACAATCACACTAATATTTGTATTGTTTGCGGTTGCAAGTGTGGAAAACGAGTTTTTATTTCTGGTAGAGATTAGAATTGGGATTTCCTTTTCTTTATTTGTTGTTGAATTAGATTGTATGATCTCCCCCCATTTACAGGTCATTTTCAATCAAATTTTCATCCTCTTGAAGTGTAGGTACATATGAAGCTCCCTCCTCATAGAAAAAGTCTTTGAGATTTTGTAATCTCTCCTCCTTTTTACATGAATAATCCCAATAAATGAGATTAATCTCCTATGTGGCACAAATCTGATCAAGTATAATACTGATAAATAAAAAATTTATCGTAGTTGATCCATTTTATAATATTTTGGTGCAAATTTGAGATCTAATTTTGGTGTAAGCTTTTAAATCTTAGTACTCTAAAAATGCATTATATAAACTATAGAGAATTATTTTTCAGATGAATTGGTTGGTTGATAAAAGAGTATGTGTGAAGATTACAAGCACTTAATTTCACTTGTTATTGTTTATGACAACTCTTTAACTTCTTCTTTTGCTTTTCTATAGGATAAGTTGCAGCACCTAGTTGGGCAACAATATGATATTTTTATTCTCTTTCTCCTGCGGTAAAGAAGAGAGTGTTGTCTCTAAAGGAACTTTAGGTGGGTTTCAATATTGATTGAAGTATATATTCATTTGTTCTGTTTCATAAGCTTGGAAGCCTTTCTTATTTGTAATTTATTTCAGATTATATTTTGTGTTGCTGATCGATCATGTATATGATAATTGTGGAAGGGTTTTGTCAAGCACATTAAGCATGCATATATAATACACCCGTGGTCTAATGAGTCTAACAATATTATGTTATTTCTTTTACAGGAATCTGTCCTCAAACAATATTAAGGGAGCAATTCCGATAGAGCTAGGATATATTATAAATTTAGATACATTGTGAGTTCAATTTTTTTTTTTTTTTTTGTTATACTTCCAATAGGCTATTAAGAATTGTGTTTAGAGTGAAATTTACTGTCTAGATGATAGCTGTGAAAGACTTCCAAATGTTTTGTTGATCTCTAATTTAACATGAAATCCTAGGGACCTTTTTAATAATAAAATTTTTGGACCCATTCCAAGATCTGTGGGGGCTTTGGAACATCTTCTGAAATTGTAAGTCTTGTCCATATAGGATTTTATAGAGCATTGTTAACAGGGATGTGAAGACTTATAACATTCTTTGGATGATAATTTTGAAACACATTTTTCAGACTTTGGCATTGCCAAGTGCATTTCCTTGGCCAAAACCCACACCTCTACCTATGTTATGGGTACCATTGGTTACATTGACCTTGAATATGCAAGAACATCAAGGCTTAATGAGAAATATGATGTATATAGTTATGAAATTGATCTTACGGAGTTCTTTGACAGGAAGGAAAGTTGTGGATAATGAATCAAATTTACTTTATTCCCTAGCTAGTTTAGGCCATACCAATTAGGTTTCAATGAAAATAAACTAGGTATATACCTTTATTCTACAAAATTTGTGAGTATAAACTGTTTGATTTTTTTGATAGAATTATGTGTATTGGTGTTAATTGTATGACACTGATTTTGGAGAAAACAATGTGGTTCACTGGGGTTACAAATGTATATCATGTATATTTTGAGAAAAAATTCTCCATAATAATACTATACTTTCAAAGTTTTTGTTTCCTTAGAAGAAAAATTTAGATGAATGTATGCTCTAATGAGATACAAGAGAGGAAGGCTAGATTGTGAGTGCACATGCACTTGGGGATTTACTTGTAAAATATTGGAATTCAATTGTAGATTCATTTTGAACGTTCAAATTTACTTCGCATTTGGAAATTTGTAGTTCTTACAGAACTAGCTAATGGTGGATTCTGCAGGTGAAAGCTGTAGATGTTAAAAAACCAGAGCACAAAAAAGAGTGAGTGAAAAATTATAAAGAGTTTGGAAAAAGTGGGACGAAGAATTAACCATTTTTGGTGTAGCCTATGGGTTTAGTGGGAAGGCTAAAGTACCAAATAGGGTCTAGGATATGCCACCAAAATTTGGGAATTCTCATTGGCATATCATTATTGTGCCTTTTTCATTCTCTTTCCTTTTCCTATCATTAGTATTAGCAGTGAAGATGGTTCTATTGCTGCATGTTTTCATTATATTCGGAATTGAATGAGACATTTGATTCTTGAGAATACAATGTTTGTGATACATCTAGATTACAATTCATTAATATTGATTTGAAAAACATTGTGAATATAAGCTACTTTGGAGAGGATGCTGCAAAAACTTCTTGGCAATGACAATAGGTGAGTGAAAGAGATGGAAATATTTAATATATAGGATATGGATGGATTGTAAGTGCATTTGATTTTGTCGTTTGTTGAGCATTCTCTCCCTTTTTCGTAATCTTTGTGAGCATTTACTGAAGCTTGAGAAAAGTTATCAAGGATTTATCAACTCTAGCAAGGGGGCCTAAAGCCTCGTGGAATAGTTCTGATTAATCACACTGAGATTTGTGATTTCACCTCTATCTATTTTGGGTGACAAAGGAGAATGTTTTCTACAACAGGGATTAAATGCCATGATATAAGTTGTTCCTACCATTATATCAGAGGAACCTATTTCTATAAATTAGGGATTTAAGGCCATAATTATAATTGTTCATACCGTTAAATCGGGAATTTTGTCATTGTGGAAGTATTTCGATAAGTAACTGAGATGCTTACATTTGTTTGTTAATTAAAAAAATACATTTTATTATTTGGTTGTTATTATATTATGTAACACACATAATTGTGAGCTTCTCAACATTTTTTCTTAAAACACGCATGTCATTTTATTTCACCTGTGTGGACTGAGATTAATTAGAAATGCATGTAGGGTTAATGTAAACATATTTTAGTGCAATCAAGATTAGAGAGCACTAAATACAATCCTACCATAAACATGAAAAAAATCTTACATAGGACCGTTTAAACTAATTAGGACACAAATTCAACCAAGATCAAATACTCATGAGAAATACAAGTGCTTTAAAGGTTTTCCCAGAGCCTATCAATGAATAAAACAACATTAAAACATTGTTAGAGTCCCCATACAGGTTAGACAATATCGAGACTGAATTTTGGCATTTTGTCAAACAATTAGTTGATTTCTTCAATAGATTAAAACAACATTCACAATATGATACAAGTGATTCAAAAGGAACTTCATCTTTGCGCTTTTGATATGCAGAGCTCTTTGTGCCCAAAGAAGACATTTTTAATGGAGGGTGGGGGCTTATTCAAAACTTACTTTCAGATCATTGTCAGTTTATGCTCATACCCTTGTATTTATAGAGATATTCTAAAATATGGTACAATTTTGTTATGGAAGATACAATGTTACATTTGGAAGATTGTAGAAGTGGATTTTCTAAATATATATATTTTGGTTCATTATTTATAACCCCTTCTCATGGAGTATTATAATTACAACTTATAGAAGAAATGAACATCCTCATGAAGCATTGAATTTGTTTCACCAAATGCAACTAGCAGGTAGCCAACTGAATATCAGTTCCCCTTTGCTAGCATACTGCCAGCCTATGTCAAAACAAGGGATGGACATTCACCAAAGAATAATAGATACGAGACTTTTTCCAGACTCCACAACCTTTTCCATCATCATCCCAACCTGTGCGAAATGGGAGCTTTAAAGCAGGACATGGACATCCATCAAAGTATAATGGAAAGTTGATTTTTGTTAGATGTAGTTGCAAGTGTCGTGGTAGACATGTATGCAAAATGTGGAAGCATACACAAGGCATGTGAACTGTATGATAAAATTCCTCAATAAGATGTGATCTCATGGACTTGAATGATTGTAGGATACATAATATGGGTTTTTTGAAAATGCCTTCAAAACTTTTAGGTGAATTCATTTGGCAAGTGCCTCCACAACCTTTTTCAACATACTCCCTTTCTATACCAATATGGGAGCCTTAGCACAAGGTATGAACATCCATCAAAGTATAATGGAAAGTGGATTTTTGTTTGCAAAATTCCTTAAAGAGACGTGGTCTCATGGAATGCCATGATTGTAGGATATACACAAAATAACTACGAAAATGATACTCTCAAAATTTTTGAGTTAATAAAGCACTCTGAAATGTACCCTAACCATTTAAGACTCGTTTATATATGCTTGCATATTTTGTCTCATTTATGTTTCTTGGAGAACTAATATGTTAAAGCACTTATTCATTCTTTCAATCTACTTTGACGTCAACACTTAACATTCACTACATTCTAGAGAGTGAGTGTTAGCAAACTTACATATCTCACTTGCATTTATATTCAATTATTAGACAACTAACTATTATTTAACATCCCTTCCAATGTACTTTGCAACATTTATTTTGGCTTTAATAGAAAATCAGAATTGTCAATCACACCCCTTATCAACATCAACTATAAAAGTAACAACTATCCCTCTAAATCAAATAACAAATACTATTTGGCATTCACATTGCATTGTACACATGCAACTGCTAGTTTACATGTATTTATAAAATATATAAACATACTTAGGTTAGTTTTTACTTTTAGATGTATTTTTACTTTTAGGTTAGTTTTATTTTAGTTTTTACTTTTAGATGTATTTTATAAATAAAACATATAAATATTTTTTATAATATATAATTTAGTTGTTACTTTTAGATTTATTTTATAAAACATATAAATATTTTTTTATATTTGTAATTAAAATTTAATAAATCTATATTTAATAACTAGCATAGATATCTTAAATACATCTATCTAAAAGATATCGAGAGATATCAATCTTGAGGTGCCTATCTAATTTATGTGAGAATTCCAATATAGGCACCTCAAGATTGATATCTCTCAGTGTCTTTTAGATAGATGTATTTAAGATATCTATGCTAGTTTAAAATTATAAATAACATATAAAAATATGTTTAATATATGTTGTAATGTATAGTACTAATATATGTTGTAATGTAATGTAATGTATATCTTATAAGAAGTTTAAATCAGTAAGGTGCAAGAGATACAAGTAAAAATGATCAAAGGAATTATCAACCACTAATTTTCTTGCTTAGGAATCATGTATATATATTAGTACTCTTTAGGACCTAGAAATGTACCGAAGTTCATAGATTTTTTGTCTATAAGCACCAAGACAACACCTTGAAATCACAAATACTTACTTTGCTCAGAATTATCAAATAAAATCCAAAATTCACTAGCTCAAAGTGGGTGATAAAGTTATTTCATATGCTAAAAGTTAACCACTCACACTAGAAAATTAAATCCATTCGATAATCTAACAAATTACTCATATAAGTGCTTGACATTGTGCAAGCCTTCATCCACCACTACCAGTGGGTTTTCTAATCTCGGGAATCATCCTCCAAGTTAAAACAACCTCTTCAAAAATTCCTTTAGCCATTCCTCGTAATCCTTTATAATCCCAAAGGATCGTGTCTATGATATATATTTCTTACCATTGAATATATCCATGAAGTGGTTTCATAAATGGACAATCAAAAATCACCTAGATGTGATAACATTCCTTGTGGAATCTATACTTCTCTATGTGACACGTTGGAAAATGATCTTTACGAGATATTTATTGAGGCTTTCTATACCAACTCCTCAATAAGTTTAATAATACAAGACACATCAAGTTCATTCCCAAAATGGGTTACCCTAAGCTAATTTGTAATTATATTATTGTCTTATAATCATTTTTCTCATTTTCTCCTACCAAATCCCTAGTTTTTCTACTTCCCCAAATCTTCCTTGAATTTTCCAGCCCTAAGAATACATGTTTCATAAAAAGTAGATACTTTCGTGAAATTTTTATTGGAGTCAGGAAGGAATGGAATGGGATCAAAACTCTAATAAAATAGCTATATTTGTCAAAATTGACTTTAATAAATCCTATGATCATATAGAATAGGTGTTCATTTTGGCTATACATAAATCTTTAGGTTTTTGCACCCCTTTTATTCAATATATTCAAATATAATTTTCACATGCCACAACTTACCTTTTAATTAATACATTCAGTTATGAATACTTTTTTCTTTATCATTCAATTTGTGAAGGTTTCCATCTAGCCCCTTAATTGTATATGCTAGTTTTACGGGGCTTTAGCTATCTTATTGTGAATGTGATAGGTCATGGTTTTTCCAAAAGCATCTCTCTAAAAGTATAAAAACCTACATAACTAGTTAATGGTCACTTTCTAGATGATTCATTCCTACTCTTCCGAGGAAGAAAAATTCAAAATTTTAATGTAATTCTTAAATACTTCGCAAAGATTGGGCTTGTCCGATATTTCACCATTAATCATTTCTTCTCCATTATCATTTATTACCCTTACTAATTTTTTTCTTAAAAACTCCTTGAAGGGCAATAAAAAACCACATTTATCCATATCCTTATTCATTCTCAATACCTAAGGGTTTCATGATTCGACCCATTTTCTTCTATCCACTTCAATTATATTTTTGATTGTCGATTGACTTTGTCTATCGCCCACTCAACGCTCGAGGGGGCATCCTTCATTCCACTAATTTTTCTTCAAACATTCACTTGTTTATGCTTGTCTACTATATTTGAAGTGAAATTACTAACTTCACCTCAAATAGGGGTAAATGTCGACAACTAAATTCAACTTTTGTAATCTTATTGCCAAACGCACACAAATCACTCTTATTCTTGCCAAATCCATTATAATTAGTGGTTTTCACTAATTAACTAACGTTCCTTACCAAATTATCCAATTAACACCACATTGTTGATTGCGTAACCCCTTTCACATTCAAGATGCCACTTTATGACAAATTGTAAGTCAAAATCCTCTTCAAAATAGACAATTAGTGTTTATTAGCTAATTAAGCCTATTTTGCCCTTGATTTGATCAATATCCCTAATATTGACTTAAACCCCTATTATGACCACTCAAAATCACCCCATTCACCTCCACAACGTCTCAACAAGCCTCAAAAGCTTATCCTAGCCTCCTAGTTGACCCTAAGTAGTTGATTAAGGATTCATACCTCTTAATCACTTGGTAATTCACTAATTGTGATTAGCAATGCTTAATCATGATTAGAAATTCTAATATAATTTGGGGCTTTTAGTCCCACATGCACCAAAATACAAGTTTATGCCCAAAGGAAAACTATAAAAAGAGTGCACCTCATTCCTTTATACTTTACACCATGCTTTTATTAGTAGCCTCATATAATACATATGTTAAAGAGCCTAAACTCCTTAAAGGATCCACATGCTCATATTTTCCTAAAGCCTTCATTATGGTTAGTAGGAGGGTATTCAACATGACATTGTAGTCTTGTGTTGGAGAGATCTTCTCACCATTTGTGGAGTAGCAACCATTCCCAATTTGATTGCTTCCTAGATCTATTTAGGTCTATTGTTTAGTAATCATCTAACATAGTAAGCATGCTTAGATATTAGATGTTAGTTTCATTTGATCTCCATTGTTATGTTATTAAGATTTGATCTTTGATGTTTCATTCCTTAGCTTTTACAATTAGCTTTAGACTATGTGGTGTTAGTCTTTCTTTAAACTAGCTAATTTGTGCTAAAAGTTTGGGGTGTTATCATTTGGCACACCCAAGTGAGACTCAAAACCCCGTTGCATTCAATTTTAAAGATTTTTAACTTAGTTTAATTTTTTTCATTTTTTCATTTTAGATTAGTTTTAAGTTTCCTAGATTATTTTCAAGTTTTCTAGTTTACTTTAAGCTTTCTAGAGTACTTGCAAGCTTTTAGATTAATTTCATAATTTTTGAGTAATTTTCAAATTTTATAGATCTATTTCCATTTTTGAAAGTTGTTTCAACTAGATTAGTGGTAGAATTTGTGTTTTCATGTTTTTTGCAGGATATAAGGAGGTGAAGCCCTGTCAAAATTGCCTCAAAATACCAAATATTGGAGATTTTTGAAGAAATTTTTTTCAAAATTTAGATTTTGGCCATGTACAGAAAAGCCCATACATTGCATTGAAGAGTGCACTGTGCATACTGGATGTGTGCCTATGCATTGAAACATGTTCTGTGCATCGGGAAGTGCACATGTACCTCTCTCGGCCATGCCACGTGTAACATTGTAACTTTTTTCTCTACGAGTTAAGCTTGTGCCTACGCTCTCTAGTTGCACCGCACTCGTGCACCACTATGGACTATGTAATTTTGATAGATCCACACTTATGGTCTTAAACCTACGCCTCGTGCTTTGGGGCATGCCTATGCTTCAAAACCTATGCCTGTGCACTTAGGGACATGCCTGTGCACTCAAGTAATTTTTTTCCAAATTTCATGATTTTCGAGTTTTAGAGTTTTTGTCATTTTAAAAGGATTTTAGTTGTTGTTTTTGTTAATTTCCTAATTTTAGAGCAATAATCCTAACAAAATTTACTTAAGGTTTGATAAGTAATTTTTTCCTAAAATTAACTTAGGGTTTGATAAGTGATTTTTCATGCTTTATTTGAGTTTAGAATAGGGTGTGTATGCTCTTCCCTTGCACTTATTGTGATCTTGGGAATCAAAAGCACTTCTAAACCACTTTTTGCTATTTTAGAGTATACTTAATCTTTTAGTTTAAGATATTTTTCACTTAATAAAGAATCAAGGCTAAAAATTTGTGTATGCTCTTCCCTTGCACCTAGTGTGATCTTGGGAACCAAAATCAATTTTTAGTCTCTCATTAAGAAGCACTTGGATTAATTGGGAATAAACCTTACTTTGCAAATGTTTATGGTAGTTAGTTGATTTACAAGATTTGCATTTCTATTTAGTTGGATTATTTGTTGTGTATGCTCTTCTCTTGCACCTAGTGTGATCTTGAGAAACAAAAACAACACTTAATCCTCTTTCTATGATATTGTGAACCTTTTGAACTACTAATCATTTGTGTGAAGGACCTAAAATGCTTGTCAAAGAAAGAAGGGATCTCTTCAAACCAAAATCTAACATTCACATGTGTTATAGGTTGCCATTGGTGGTCTAAACCAAATTGCTTAATCCAAAATATAAAAATACACCAACACACCATTCAAAACACCGTATTGCAGGTTTCAGTTAAGAGCTACGGCTCATCCACTTAAAACTAGGACATAACCCCTTTGGCATAAGCCTTAAGCTACAACAATGGGGGTGGTCATAGGAACCCTAAATTAGTTCACACAAGAGGGAACCTTATGAATGAAATAGGAAAGTGCTCCACACTACCGACTTGATTAGTACGCCTTGGTGAGATTAGAGTCAAAGATATCCATATTGCAACCCCAGTGAAAGTATACCGAACCCACTTCGGCGCTCATTATACTGAAGGGGGTAAAATAAAGTCGAGATACTCCTTGGGAAACCTTGGTAAATTGAGCTTGCTCCTTGATATCTTGTGACACCTATAGAGAGAACCACCTAGGAATCTTGCCCTCTTAGAGCCATTATTTTTGTCTTAGTTATTATACTTGAGAGCTCTCACAAAGTGACAACTTTGTTAGATTCATTTTTTTCGAACAAGGGAAAGAATCTCTTAAAGTTCAAACCGCATGATTTTCATCACGAAATCTACTTATGTCATTCTTTCCTAGTTTTTACTTTTCCTAAGACAAGGTGAAACTATGCCAAAAATCGCCAAGTTTATTTCAACACCACTTGGTCTACACCCTTTTTTTTCTTATTTCCCATTTTTGGACAAAAGGAAACAACATATACAGATACCGCTAGATATCACATGTCCACCATTATTGTATTCTACTTGCGACTAGGTTGTAATGCTTCGGAGAAAAAGTGTTGAACATGTGCATGGTATGTACTCACTATCTAGTAGGTGCCCTTGTCTTAAAGACCCGTATTTGAGACTTATTATCATAAAGTAGTTAGGTGATTTCATCCTTGTCTTCTTTTGAGTTGTTACACTGCCCACATTGTAGCCATATAATTGAGATATTTACGTCTTGTTTCCATTGTGAAATTAGGCCTAAATATCTATATTGTAGGGTTACATTGCTCGCACACATAACAATTTCTTGATATACTTAGATGTAGTTTTACACCCTAGCTTTGTCTTGAGTTTTGTGAGTGTTGAGGTTACTTTGTTAACATCGCTATAGTGCCATTTTGATACTAAAATATTACTTTCTCACAAAGTTTGATTACATGTCCAAATAGCATTGTTACGCTGCTCACATTTGTATCATCCATTTTACAAAGTTTAGACTTTGTTAGTGTTTAGAAACTGGCTTTTAGTATATCTTGTTAGAATATCATGCGTCAACATTCTCTTATCATTTAGGCCTTGTTTGTTGCAAACTTGACCTAACTGGTGATATTGTGTTGTCACTATTTGGTTGTAAACCTATTTAGATGAATCTTAGACAGTAAATTATTTGGTGTAGCTAAATTTTGAGCATTGTATGTCATTATATTATTCTAAGGAAAACTTGTGTCGTATATTACCTTGTTAGAGTAGATTATTCTATGTTCTTTATTCTAGGGTTCACATTGAGTAATTTAATTCGTGGCTATTCTATAGTCATCATTCTTTGTTGAGATGAATTATGCATCGTTACGTTGCAAAAATTTATCTAGGGTCCATTTTTAAAAATACCTTAGTGGAAACCTTTACGTTGTACCTTAAGGTCCCATCCCTTTGCTTTTGCCTAAGATCATTGTAGTACTTCTACACATTTTTTAAACCTTAGCAAAAAAATACCTTATCAAGCAACTCTTGCATCAAATTGAACATAGGAAAAGAATTTTCCCTTGTGTCCTTTTGTTTACCAATTTTGATCATTTTTTTTACATGTACAGCTATAACTTGTTTACCAAACCTTGTTGATTTGTCAAAATTATTTCATTGCAATACCTATTTTCCTTAGATTCCCTTTGGAAAAACTATGCTATCTAGGTTTAGGAATTTTCCAACAATGACCAACTATCACGAGGTTCCTTATACATACGATACTAAGGAATCAAAGTTTCAAAATTCCCATCAAAAGATGCCCATTGTGGCTAAGCCTCGTTTGGTTCTTCACGCTAGAGATCCCGTTCGGGTACCCTATTTCCCACCTTCATCTCATAGTCATTGGTATGGTTTAGATGCTTCGATCCAAATTATTATTCAGTTCCTCCCACCTTTCTTTTGACTTTGATCCAAAATATTATTTTGATTCTTGATTCACCTCAATCTTCTAAATTTTTTCATTAGAGTTATTCATCTAATTCGAATCTTAAGTCACAGTTATCCCTTTCTTCAGGACTCCCCTTATTATTCACCTAAATGGCATCTTCCTCCTTTGAAGATCCGTGTGGCCCCATGTATCGCTACTCAAGCATCTAATTTTCTTCTTGAGCCACGGTCCTCCACGGCTGCAGACCTCCTTATTCGCCGCATCGATAACCACCTCCTCCATTGAAGATCTGGGAGACCCTAAATTCATCTAAGTTGACACATAGGTCACATTCATCTAAGCTAACACCTACGTCACATTCATCTAAGTCGAATCCTATGTCACAATCTCCTAAGTCGACACCCATGCCACAATCATCTAAGATGACTCCCATGTCGCAATCATCAAATTCGACACCTATGTCACAATATTCTAAGTTGACTCCCATGTTGCAATCATCTAAGTCAATGCATACACGTTGCAAACACCTCAGACGACTCCTATGTCGCAATCATATGCTAATTTTCTACACGATCCTTATTTCCCAGAAATATGCCATCTTCTAGGAAAGCCAATACCAATCAGCTATCTCAAAGCCATGTCTTCTTCTACTTGTGAGACATCTAGATCCAAATCTACTTCATCTCTTGAGTCATCATCTTCTCAATATTCCACACCAGTTGGACCCATTTCTTCTAGTCAACCTCCTATGGTCAAAGAACAAATACCCCTACCGATCGATTCATCTCAAGATGAAGAGACGATCACGAAATTCCTAGGGTCACATAATGACATTCCCTAGAGGATTACAATCAAGGATTTAATCTTGACTTCAATATGCTTGCATATTGGGAAGAAGAAATTGATTCCTTTTGTTAGAATACTAAGGAAGATCCTAAGACCATTGAGGAAGATCCTATCTTTTCTTCACATCCTTCTTTGCATAGCATGATTCCTCAATCACAATCTCACCTTGGGTCACCACCTAGTATCCCATCATCTGCTTCTATATGTGGGGCACCTCCAAGTATCCCTTCATCATCTATGTGTGGCTCACCTCCTAGTAGCCCATTTTCTTCTATATGTGGCTCACCTCCGGGTAGCCCCTCTTCATCTATACTAGGGGCACATCCTAAAACCCCTTATCTTTGATTCTTGGGCCACATCCCAATAGCCCACCATCTTATATATTTGGGATGCCATCGAGTAATACTTCATCTTCAATCTTAGGGCCACATCCTAGTATCCCTTCATCTTCATTCTATGGGACACCTCCCGATAGCCCATCTTCTTCAATTCTTGGATCATACCCTTCGTGTCCATCATATTTTTTTCTATCAATGATTTTGGCAAACCCACCATCATTTCTAACATGAATTCTATTCTTCCACTTTCTTCTCCTACTTCTTAAGATCAGACAAGTCACGCTTATTGGAAACCCAAATGGTTCCTTCATCCAACTAAGATTAAAAATTCCAAGAGCTCTAAAGCTCCCAAAAATTCAAACGATCTTAAAGTTCAAAATCAAATGCGATTCAAAATGTACATCAACGCACCCATCAAGTATGACACAAAGTTTAGAAACCTCTGGATAGGGACCTCAATCTCCCACATGCAACATCCACATTTCAAGATAAATCGTAGTCATTTGTTGAGTATGAACTCACCATGATCATCGATATCGGGGATAATATGACTCTTGATAAGAAAACACACCTAGTATTCCTTATCAAGGAAATCACTAACATTATTATTGGATCTTATCATGCTAAGTGACCTTGTCGGTCCCACTTTTCAAAAAAGAAAAAAAAATGATAAAACATTTCAACAAAATATCAAAGGTAAAGATCAAACATTGCAATTTGGTTTTGAATACACATGGATGTTCTTTCTTCCCTTTCTTGCTATTTTTCTACAAGTCTTCCTGCCATTTTCATCCCTTTGGTGAGATTTTGATAAGCCAATTCGCACACATTTTGTGACATTTACCTCTATGGTATCCGTTTGGCCTTGGTCTTTCATCACATTGGTAACTTAAAGAACGACTGACCTCATAGAGATCCTATGATAATTAACATCTAAAAAACTTGTTGCAAGGAACTTTTGGACATATTTTTGACACTAGACAATTTCATTATCATAATCACTTCTACCTCCTTCCATTAAGCCATCGTGGTTCTTAACCCCTTGTCAAACAAGAGAGATGAAATAATTTTTTAGAAATAAAAAGAATCAATCAAATCAAAAAGCACAAAGCTGAAAGAAAATGCTAAAAGCAAAAGTAAATTGATATATAACTCTCTCTTGGGGTATTTCCAATAATATCTACCGGGGCTATGGACGCCTGAATGGTAGTAGAGAAATGTTGCAATTAGAATCAAATGCATCTCCATCGGGGCTATGGATGTCAGTTAACAATTGAGCAATGTACAACTCTCCTTCCACAATTCATTCACAAAAAATATCAACTTTGAAAAATAAATCATTTTGGCTAGGGTGTCTTCAATTGTTGTCTATTAAGTCTCGCCCTCAAGAGGGAATAAATTTCCATGTGCATACACTGGATCTCTATGAGAAAACATGATTAGTATGTTACCAAGTGTCTTTTTTGGACCTTGTTTATACTCTTACTCTAGTCCGTATCTTGTCTCATGATTCGTGCCTTCAGCCTAATTGATTATTCATTCGCAAGGATTCTAAGCTACATTCACAACATTCACGTTGTTCTTCTACTTTGTTCAGAACATCCATGTGTATAATATTACCTTTTTGCCATGTTTTGGAACCTTTGCCCCCTTTCTCAAAGCAATCTTCTACTTCTTTCTATCATGTGCTTCTTGGCCAATTTATATTGGGAGCATACTTGCTCCTTCCTATCACGTCATTGGGTTATGTTCATCATCGTGTTCAACCTATCCATATTGGCCCGATTCAACTTCGTGCATGAAGAGTTTTCCTTTGAAGATTCCTTCTAATGTTGGGGGTAATTTAACATCTTCACTTTCTTGCACATACACATGGTATTCTACCCTTGTAAATTCCATATGTCGCTCGGGCACCCATATTTCTTTGTTTCCTATACATAGTTTCAAAAAAATTCTTAGAAAATGAAAAAAATTCAAATATGTTTTGAAATTAAAAACATTCAAATATGTTTCAAAACCCAAACAAATTGCTAAAACAATAAAAACCCAAACAAATTGGTAAAACAATAAAAACCCAAAAAAATTGGTAAAATAATAAAAATTCAAACACATTGGTAAAACAATAAAAACCCCAAAAATTTAGAAAAATCATTAAAAAATTGCAAAAATTCATTTTTTTTTCAAAATTTGGTTAATGGTACATGCATGTTAGCCTAAAGTCAGTATCAATTGCATTGTACTTGAACATCAAAATTTATCCTACAAAACATCTTTCTTAGGTTCTTACTTGTTCTTGTCTCAAATGACTTGTGGATCATCGTGATCTACATTCATTAGAAAAAGCTCGGCTTCATGCTATGTCGATTACTTGTCTCAAATGACTTGTGGATCATCGTGATCTACATTCATTAGAAAAGCTCGGCTTCATGCTATGTCAAGTACTCCCATGCAATAGTGAGTTGCCGAGACCGTGTCGCATCGCACGAAATATTTTCCATGGGACTACTTGTGTCCTCCATTTTCCCCTCACATGTGTTATTGCTTAGGGCACCATTTTTAACCCTTATCGTTACAACACGAACATTTGGAAACTACATATTGATAATAAAAACATTGGTGCAATTGTCTTGAACGTTGTTTGTTTGAGTGCGTGTGATTGTACTGGTTTCTTTGTTAGGTTAGCAGGTTTAAATTATCGTATTGCATTGCATTATGTATGTTGCATTGAGTTAGATATCATTTTACTTTCTCGTATTGCATCGCATTATGTTGTTTCATGGAGTTACATATCAATGGAAAAATGTTAAGTAATTTAAATTTTCATGTTATCTTACATTTTTGTTCATTTCAATAAAGGCCAATGATGTAGATCTAGGGGAAAAATGATATAAATAGGTTACTTATTGAAATGTTGGATGCAAAGATTGGGCTTATCCTATATTTCACCATTAATCATTTCTTATCAATTATCATTTACTACCATTACTAATGTTTCTCTTAAATTCTCACATGGGGCAATAAACAACCATGTTTATCCCTATCCTTATTCATTCTCAATACCTAAGGGTTTCATGCCCGTTCTGACCCATTTTCTTCTATCCATTTCAATCATATTTTTTATCGTCAATTGACTTCTTCTATCACCCACTCGACACTCGAGGGGGCATCCTTCATTCCACTAATTTTTCTTCAAAATTTACTTGTTTATGTTTTTTTACTATATTTAAAGTGAAATTACTAACTTCACCTCAAACAGGGAAAATATAAACAATAAATTCCACTTTTGCAATCTTATTGCCAAACACACACAAATCACTCTTATTCTTGCCAAATCCATTATAATTAGTGGTTTTTGCTAATTAACTAATGTTCCTTATAAAATTAGCCAATTAAACCACACTGTTGATTGCGTAACCCCTTTTGCATTCAGGATGCCACTTTACAATGAATCGTAAGTCAAAACCCTCTTTAAAATAGATAATTAGCATTTATTAGCTAATTGAGCCTATTTTTCCCTTGATTTTGTCAATATGCTCTAATATTGACTTAAAGTCCTCTTATGACCACTCAAAATCACCCCGCTCACCTCTACAACGTCTTAGCAAGCATCAAAAGCTTATCCTAGCCTCCTAGTTGACCATAAGCGGTTGATTAAAACTTCATACCTATTAATCACTTGGTAATTCACTAATTGTGATTAGCAAGGCCTAATCATGATTATAAATTCTAATCTAATTTGGGGCTTTTAGTCCCACATGCAAAAATACAAGTTTCTCCCAAAAGTAAAACTATAAAAAGAGTGCACCTCATTCCTTTATACTTTACACCATGCTTTTATTAGTAGCCTCATATAAGACATATGTTAAAGAGACTAAACTTCTGAAAGGATCCACGTGCTCATATTTTCCTAAATCCTTAATTATGGTTAGTAGGAGGGCGTTAAACATGAGTCTCTTGTTGGAGAGATATTCTCACCATTTGTGGAGTAGCAACCATTCCTAATTTGATTACTTCCTAGATCTATTTAGGTCTATTATTTAGTCATCATCTAACATAGTAAGTATGCTTAGATATTAGATGTTAGTTTCATTTGATTTGCATTGTTATTCTTTTAAGGTTTGATCTTTTATGTTTTATTCCTTAGCTTTTGCAATTAGCTTTAGACTATATGGTGTTAGTCTTTCTTTATTCTAGATAATTTTGCTAAAAGTTTGTGGTGTTATCATTCCCTTTGTATTTGAGGAAACTACATCTTGATTGTGGCAATATGTTATTGAATGATTTGGCAAAAATATCACATCTTGGATCACTAATCCCCTTTATGCTAGGTAAAGGTAACTATTATATCTTCTCTAAAGTGCTAACCACCACTCATGTTTACTATTCTTCTTATTGGGTTCCTTCTTGAATTCCTCCTGTAAAGGCTTGAAAATTTACTTAAAAATTTCTCATGGGCTAGTTTTAAACATGGGAAGTGCTTTCATAAAGTTTTTTGGGGTTTTTGTCTTTCCAATGAGGCTAGAGGATTCATGTTACTAGATATTGGTCACCAAGGAACTGATATCTATGCTAAATGGATTATTTGAGCTACTGAATATAAAGAATATTAGAAATTTATATTTTGCAATTTCTTCATGGCATGAGATATATATGGTCATAAAACTTTCAGTAAGAGATTCATTTTCATAATCTCATTATTCTCAAAGCCTTGATGAAAGTGGTTGGATGATTTGTGTTCAAAATAATTTGGAATGCTTATGAAAATATCAAACTATGGCTTTAATGAAATGAAGATGGATCCAATGAAAGGATTTATGCTAACCAAAAATCACTCGGGTGGTCTTGATTCATGAATCTCCATAATTATCCTCTTGTTGAAATTATGTGGGTTTATTATCTCAATATTTTCAGATGAGGGATGCACACAATACTTGATATTTTTTGCAAACAATCCAAGAATTTTTTCTCTTGAATAAAATCCAAATCTTGGTTTCAGATGGAAAAAAATGATCAATAGTCCTATGAGAAAATTTTAAAAGCAATCCCCACTAAAATGATCCACAAGATTAGTGCGATTTCTACACATGGCCATGGTGGAAAGATTTGAAATGTTTTTATTAGATGCCTTTCCATAAATCAGGAATGTAAGAAACCCTAAAATAAATATGAATCATATCGAATGTGAAGATATATAAAACCCTATGGACGAGGCATGATGCCTTAGGATGCACATAACTTTAAATAATTCAATTCACCAAAATATAATTAAAACTAGATCCTTATCCAATTAGTGATTGAATAATTTGTGTAAAGATGAAAAAGGATTGGAAATAAAGTAAATACAATAAATACACATATCCTAAATTATGTCACTATATATATGAAAATGCATAAGATTATGTGAGATAAATCAAGAAAGTGTGGATTAAGGTTAGATAAGATCATATTGATTTACTAGATAAGATGGAGTGAAAATGATATAAAAGTGTGCAAAGTAGTTGTGAAAAGTGTTTGTGAACTATCATGAAAATATAAGAGTTTGAATCTAAGACAAGGAAAATTTCACCCGGAGATATTATCTTGGATGGAAGGATTTTATTTTGTATGGTTTGACTAGATCACATCTCAAGAAAAGTGATCCTTAATGCTTATAGCTTCACTTTTTGTTATTGATATTTCACATTCACATTTGTGCATCAAATTAGTATTCCTTCTTCTTTAAACGTTATATTTCCTATTTGAATACCTAAATAGGGTTAGTCTCGATTAGTTTGAGTTTCCCATACAACATTTATGGAGTAATACTTTGAAAATTCTTCAAAACATTATAATTATTCACTTGAAGAATGTGTGTAGATGTACCTCTAACACATGTAAATGACATAGGAAATAATGTTTGGTGTGTGGTGTAGCTTTGAAAAATGGCCGAGGGACATCATAATGAAAGTATGCAAGATAATTATTGGTTGATTTCTTTGAAAGATTAATTTAATATTTGGGGATTTTTGTGATCTCCTAGGTAGTTCATCTTTATCATTAGATGATGAATTAGGCCTCCAAGTCTTTAATGATCACTTTTTCAAATAATGATAAAGACATATTGTCCTTAGTAGTTACTTTCCCTTCCCACTTTCTTGATACTTACATATTTTATTGAGCCCTATTGATTTATTCACGTGCTTTGCATTTTGTATCTTCATCATAAATATGGATGTATCTTCCCACCGACATATGAGTCACTAATTTCTTCATTAAGGATTCTCCAAGTTACAATAATATGGGCAACACCATCCTTTTCAAATTCTATCTTCCTTCCCAAATAAGACCTAGAATTAGGTAAATGAATTTGAATAAACTCAATAGATTCATGTTTAATTATTTTACTCTTTCTAATTGTATCCTTATGTCTAATCAATTTTGGTAGCATAAGGTAGGATAAAAACTACAAACAAAAGGATGGTGTTGTTGAAATGACACTCAATGGAACTAAGGAAAATAAAATGATGTAAAAGTATTGGAATTAACCATGTCAAAATTAGGAAAATTTATTTTTATCTTAAGGAACAATGTGTAACCCTAGAGGGGGTGTAAGAGGGCATGATTTTACCATAAGAAAATTGTATTAAATTATGGATTATATATAATAGTATATGTATTTTACCCATAACACATGGAATTATATTAATTAAGTGCGTGTGCGTGTGTGTGTGTGTGTGCATCCGTGTATGTGTGTGACATAATTAGTTTTATAATGTAAAAAAAAGAAAAAAGGGGAAACAAATAAACTTATCTGGTGATAAAAGGAGAGTTGTAAGATTTTAATTATACATATTAAGGTTATTAGGGCATGCATAGAACTACAGAAAATCATGGCAAACATTACATGTATTTCAAACTATGGTGTAAAGAAATGATGATAGGTTTGACATTGCACTTGATGTTTTGGACAAAATTGGTAAATTAAAATATTTATTGTATAGATTCACATATTTCTCCTTTTAAAACCTCTTGGTTTTTTCAAGCTTTTCTTTGATCATTATGAAACCAATATTCTTCCACTCCACCCTAATTGGGATGTTATCATCTAGACCTACAAAAAGTAGGAATTGTTTTGGGGATACATGTTGTATATATGTTTCATATATTTACATGTTTGATATAGTAACAAAATATACACCAAGTATATACACAATGATTCTTTAACTAGAAAACCAAAATAATACAATTTATTTTTACTAAAACTAGCAATCACATGTGAAATGTGTGATGGAAACGTTGAAGTTCAATTGGATGGAGCGAAATATTAGGGGGAAGAGGGTTGATGAAGAAGGGGTTTGAGGGAGGAGAAGTCCATGGGTGGGAAAATCTTAGGGGAAACCAATGCTACACTCTTATTTTTTATAGGGAGGCACATAAGAACCACGTTCCTTTTTTGTTAATTGTCTAAAAGAGAAAGGGAGTGTGAAGTGTAGGTTGTGAAGGAAATGTACTTTGTTGATATCTTAAAAAGCAAGGCATGGTCGATGAATAATTAGAAGGGAAACTCGCATATGTGTAAATCCCAAATTCTACCTATTTTAGATACTAAAGCTTTACGTTCAAGGTTGCGTGTGTCATCAATTTCATGCACACTTGACTCCTTTACATGCTTGTAAATGTTCAATATCGTGTTCTCTAACTTTTACTAGATAACTTTTTCATTTCCTTGATAATGATGGATGATTTGTTAGATATATTTCAAATACCGAAAGGAGCTAAAGTGTAGACTCATGTATTTCTAGACAATTAAAATTCAAACAAAGATTGTAATGGTGTACAAAGGCCTTTTAATTCTCATAAAAACGAAAAATGGGATACAGATGAGTTACCCCAAAGGAGAGAATGTCCTAATAAAAATCCACCAAGAACGTGCACTCCACATTCATGGCAAGCCAAAAATATGGAGATCAGGTTCTTGACAATGATGGATGAACATATATAGAAGAAGGGGGAATGAATAAGGTGATAGCTCAATTATGTTAGGAAATGAATATGAACCACCATAAGTCAAGAAATTATGTCAATAAACGATTATTTGAATCTAAAATTGACAAATATACAAATAATTTAAAAACTGCAATTTAACAACTAATCATTTCATAAAAACACAAAAATAAAATTAATAACATATTTTAACAACTACATTATAAAATGTGAAAATATTTCTAGAGGCGTAGCGACTCCCAAAAGGAGAAGTGGATCGACTTCTATTTATTCAAGTCCTTACATGGGTCTGTGGTACGGAGAAAATGTTCTGAAAATTCAAAATAGGTTTTAGTCACTTCTAAGTAGGTCGCAAGAATTATTTTCTGATTTTCTCGAAGAGATGCATGATAATGCCGTCCATCAACTGTAAGCACTGTCTACTCCATCCTCTGGTAAAACATAACACTCCGATTACAATAGAAAACCCAACTCCATAGCTCAGTCCCACACCCACTGCCCACCATGTATCTTCCTCCTCATCCTCTGCCTCTCCATCGCTCTCTTTTTTTGCTGGACAGATTTTACTGTGCTGAAGCTCGCAACAGGTCATATTGAGTTGGTAACCACATAGACCTGAATTATTTGAGAAGGACGAGGCGTCAAATGTTGAGAATTGGTTCCCTTGCGGAATAATCCCGCTAAGATTATTGTTGGACAGATCTAGAAAACTCAGGAATGTGAGATCTAACAACTCTACAGGAATCTTTCCAGAGATTTGGTTTCGTGAAAAGTCGAGTGACTCCAAGGCCAGCATCTTTCCCATGGATTCAGGTATAAATCCAGTAATCTAGTTTCTTGAAATGTTGAGAATGATCAAATCCACGAGAAATCCCATGCTTTCAGGTATAGGACCATGTATATTATTGCTTGATAGATCAAGACATTTTAGTAAACTCAAAGATCTCACATACTCCAATTCCAGCCCTTTGTTCGTGATGATAATTTTCTCTAAATAGGTTGAACCTGCTATCGTTCCAAATTCATAGCCTCTTGCATCCATTGAATTGTTTGCCATGGCCTTCAATTCTGAAATGCTGCCTGGAATTGCTCCTGAAAAGCTGTTCATGGAAAGATCTAATATTTGAAGAAATGGCAATTTGGTTACTCGAGTTGGGATTCTACCTTCAAATCTGTTTGATCTTAAGACCAAAATCTTAAGGTTAGGAAGTTCCACAGTCCAATTTGAAATGTCGCCTGTCATGTTGTTGTGCCCCACATCCAATATCTGGAGACTTGTGCTATTTACAAGGGCTGGGAGAGACCCATTCGGACGATTTCGACTCACCTTCAAAGTTTGAAGCGAAGTCATGTTCCATAACTCCGCTGGCAACCCACCTTGTAAATAATTATTTTGCAAATTCAACACCTCAAGATTAGAGCAGTGTCCCAAACTTGCAGGAATCTTACCTTCAAGACTGTTGTTCGACAAATCGAGAATCTGCATAAACCTTCCTTCACAGAGAGAAGATGGAATGCTACCGCTGAGATTATTGTTAGAGAGAGACAGATAACTGAGAGAATTCTTCCCAATTTCAGCTGGAATGAATGCACGAAATTGATTTTGTGACAGGTCCAACGCAACCACTGTGGGAGGAGGAAGCGGAAGCGGACCTTCTAAGTTATTGCCATGCAAGTCCAGAACTTTCAGTGTTTTGGGCCCCATTATCTTCGAAGGTAAATCCCCTGCAAACTGATTATAAGACAGGTTGAGATGTATAAGTTCAGGAAATTCCCATATCCACAGTGGAAGTCTGCCAACTAATCTGTTTTTGGACAAATCCAAAAACGAAATGGCATATTGAGTTGTTAGGAATGCGGGCAACTCACCTTCCATATTGCACGAGCTTAATTTCAATGTTCTAAACGAGGTTTTTGGAATCCAAGTTGGACTGATTTTCACAGTAAACATATTGTTCGAAATGTCCAGAGATACAAGCCTCGGGAGATTTTGAAGATCAGACTCGGAAAGGTTTCCACTTAACCGGTTGGAGGAAAGGGAAAGAACTTTCATTTTAGAAAGCTTTGAAATGTTGCTGGGGATGACACCTCTAATTTGTTGTTGCTCAGATCAAGGGTTTTGAGAGACCGGAGTTGAGCAATTGAAGACGGGATCGTGTCATTCAAGAGATTATTACTTAGGTCAAGCTTAACAAGGTACGTTAGATCGGCCAGTGAAGGGATTTTACCTGTAAATTCGTTGTTGCTCAAATCCAGCCATGAAAGGGAGTTCAGCTTATCTGCAGGGGATGGAATGCTGCCGCTCAATTGGTTCCCACTTAAGTTAATATCCCGGAGTTTCGAAAATGCATGCAATAACATGGGGGAATGGAACCATCCAACTGGTTGTAGGAAATATCGATATATGCCAAAGGAAATGAGCTTCCTATGACATATTTTGTCCCAAATGGCGGGATCTTCCTGTTAGCCTGTTTAATGAGAGATCCAACTTGAAAAGTGCTGTAAGATTGGCCATGGTGGGAGGAAGCATACCTTCAATAAGACAGTTGGAAAGATCCAATACTGTCAAGGATGATATGTTGGCAATAGAATCTGGAATACGTCCACTGACACTTGTCGTTGAAAGAACAAGGGTGTCAATCGAAGCAGAGTGTTGCGGCAGAATGCCTGAAAGCTTCCCCCCCAACTCGGAGTTACCAGATAAGTCAATTTCTTGGAGTCTTGAAAGTCTCAACAGGTCAGAAGAAATGGAACCATACAGGTCGCAGCTGCTCATATGAAGAGAAACGAGAGTGGAGAGGTTTTGCAGGTGAGTAGGTATAGACTAGAAGAAGGGATTGCCATCAATTTGGAGGTGGTTTAGACGGGTAAGATTTCCAAGGAAATGGGGAATTGGTCCAGACAGATTACAGTGAGACATTTGAAGACGCCTTAGGTAGGGCATGGTTGAAATAGCCTGGCCCCAGTCATCGCTTGTCACTTGCGACATATCCACTCCGTCAAGCAACAGCTCCTTCAAATATCTCAGGTTTCCTATACATATCCGCATGCTCTCAATCTTCAAGAAAATGGAGGAAGTCTTGAGATAGTAATCTGTAGAAAGATCCAAGTATTGCAACTTGGACATGTTCCCCAACTTTGGGGAATCTCCCCCATAAATCCAGCATTTGACAAGTTCAAATAATGCATATTTTTCAGCCTGTGCAGCTCCGGAGGGATAGCAGCACTGATGAAGCCGTTGTAGCTGAGATCCAAGTGTTGTAACATTTGCAGCTTCATCAACGGTAAAAGAACGTCAGCTTTAATCACGGGGGAACTGGAAGAACATCACTGCCATAGAACCGGGATAGAACATCGACGCTTAAATCGCTCAAAACAGTGGCCACGAGGATTGCGGAGATCCAGACGAATGACGTGGCCTGAGCCATGGTGGCAATGGACTCCTTTCCACAGGCAACAGTCGGTGGAAGCATTCCACGTGTTGAGTCAATGGGAGGGTCGTGAAGGCCTTCCTTGAACTGCAACAATAGACTGAAAGCTCCACGAAAAAAACCAGTAAAAAATGGAGGGTCGGTGTGGAAGTCTTCGGCGGCTATTAAGAAATTTGTTGCCCGCGTTTAGCGTACTACACTAGCATATGGACCCCACAATTTAATTGACTCCTTCATTACGCCGAAGGCGTTCCCCCTATGGTAGAGGACCTCCGGACGTTTCTGCAACTGTGCTAAATTTGACAGCCTTTTAGACGTTTTTCAAACGGGATTAAATTTGACAGCTGTTTGCACGTCGTTTTTACTTTGCATGCAATTTTTGACTCATTTCTATTTTTAAGATCCTATTTTTAACTGTTGTTTTTTCGAATCCGCCCTAATTTAGAAGCCGTTTCATGAGTTCCTATTTTTAACCGTTGTTTGTTTGCTTTGTCTTCAAGATTCTCATATATTAAGACGTCGTTTTCGTGAAAGAGGGATCCGAGAAAGTGAAGGGCGTTGCGAGGCGACGAGGGTTTTCCGAGTCGGCAGACAACGTTGTTTGTTATGTAAAATCTCGTGATGATAATTAATGTGTAATAAAACTCTATTTTTGTTAATCTGATTTTAATAATTTTTGTTCTTTCGGTTTGGTTTTGCCCAAAAGTATAAAATCTCATATGATAATTAATGTGTCTTTGAAACTCTGTTTTTGTTAAGCCTGATTTTAATATTTCAGATCAAATTTAACAACCATTCAGAGTTCTGACAATAGTAATCTATGATATTAGATTATATAAATTAAGTAGTATGATCAGAAGTTTATAGTTACATAATTTGTCGGAGTTTTTCAAATTTCTTAGCACAGAGCCTCCAAACAGGAATATCAAAAATGGCAAGAATTTGACCTCAAAAGGAATCTGTAAATGTTCGGCTGAAAAAACTAAAATTGTAGGAGTATTAATTAAACAAGAGGTATGTTTTTTAATTTTTGAAAATTCATGGCATACGGAGTTATATTGTTTCCTTTTATTTGAACTGATATTTACTCGGATATTTCAAACATATTTCTTAATATTTTTTACAAGGTCCTCGGGCTTAAGATGGACTGAATCTTGCTTTTGAAACTCTATTTTTAATCTCAAGTTTTAGGATTTCTCTGGCCTTACTGTTTCTATTTATTTTTTATGATGGCCTATCTCTGTTGATTAGAGTTAGCAGAAATTTTACTTTATTAGTAGCTTGGAATGCTTTGTGCGTCACTTGAGCAGACAAAAAGATGCAAAGTCTGAAACTATAATATATTCCAGATCTGGATGTCTAGAGAAATGACTAAACACAACCTGTGGGGAAACATGTACTTTGAACAATCTCCAACCCAGAGAGACTACAAAAATGACAATTCGAATATTTTATATCGATATTTCTTTCAACAAATAAAATGTATATCACAATCTTTTTCTGTATTGTTGAAAGCATGAGTTGTAGCCCAAGGAAAAAAAGAAATAGGAGATGTATGTCTCCACTCTCCAATATTTGATGCCATGAATATCCACCTTAAGTCTATACTGAATTAAATATCTATATTGCAATTTCTACCTTGAAGTAGATTGATAATCACCGTCATACATGTTATTGTAGGAGATGTTTTAGCCATTTTATTTTTCTTTACAGTTTAGTGTGGGCAATGCAAACAATCACAGAATAAGAGGTTAATTTTCTCTTCTTTTGAAATTATTTTGTTTATAGAACCTGATGTTCTGTGTGACAAAGTGGTATTGGAGAAGGAGCTTTGGGCAACAACAACTGTCAATGAAGATGTTGTCAGGGCTATTTATGTTATCTTCAATAATTTTTCTAGACTTCGTGGAACAGAAGTGGCTACTCTCTGCATCCCACATTTGGTTGGTGCTCTACAGGCTGGAGTAGAACCAGCTCAAGAGGCTGCTTTAGATGCGTTATGCTTTGAAAAAATCTCCAAAACACCCATAATTAGAGTAGCCTGTGTTGGAGTAGATACTGTCTTCAGGAAATATCCGTCTGGGTTCTTAAGCAATTCATCATATTCAGGAGTTCCTTTGTCTGGAATTAAGCGTCTTGTCATGGTGGGCATATTGGGCATGTATCCTCCATAGGAATACTGTCCAAAGTTAACGGCAGCATGATGAGCAGATGTGGTCCAGATAATAGTGGTCATTACTTGGATTGCATCATCCAATGAATCCATCTTGTACCATCTACTTGGATCATCCTTTAGATCTCCGTGCCCCACATTTACTATTTCATCCCACCATGCCTGCAATTCCTTGTCTGTTTTAACAGAGGTGTCTTCCTTGTAAAACAAAGACCGAACCGTATATGTTATTTGTTTTAGAGGGATAGTTATTACTTTTGTAGTTGATGTTTTAATAAGGGGTGTGATTGGTTTTATAAGTGTAGAAATATAGATGAACCACTTCATTTAAATGTTCTATCTCTACATTTCTAACTTGTTACAAATTCGTACATATACATTTACCAATTTTATATCATGAGTGGTAGCGTTTTGCAGATTTGTTTATTTGAACTAAACATGAATACATGAAGATTTCTGTACATGTGCAGATTTAATATCATGAGTGGTAGCCTTATGTAGTGAATATGACATTGGCAGTGTAGATATATTTAGTTTTATTAACTTTTTTTTTCACTTTTTTGTAGGGTATTTGTGATTCTCATTCTCTCATGTAAAGAAGAGAGCGTCGTCTCTACACAAACTTGAGGTGGGTTTCAATATTGAATCAAGTATTTATTCATTTTTTGTTTATTGCATGCTTTATGGTTTAAACAAGTATTGTGGAGTGCTTTCATGTTATTTTCTTTTGATTGTTACATTTATATTTAGACTCCAATCCTTTTCCGAAGTGACATGTGGGGCACGTGCCTTTGTTAATGACATGATTCGTTATGTGGTGAAGGGCTCGTTCCCCAATGAGGCCATTTCAAGCGTCCCAAGTTAAACGTTAGATCGATCAATGACAAGGCTTTTAAAGTTGCCCATCATACCTAAGAATAATGATCGTGCAATAAATAGCCATGAATTTGAATGGATGGAGAGAGAAGACAATGAATGTGCAATAAATGACTCCCATGCTGACTCAAAAAGGTGAAATGCGGAAAAGGCGGAAAAAATTGGCCTAGATGGTCCATGGGACATAGGGACACGAGGGACACATGGATCCGAAACACCCGATCCAAGAAGAATGTGGAAAAAGTGGGTTTGAGAGAGCATGAGACAGATACCCATGGGGACGCGAGGACACGCGAGACATGTGGAGCCGATTTAGCCGATGGTAAAGCAATGCGGGTAAAGTGGAAAATCGGTGAATAAGAGGCCTCGAACTTGGGACACGCGGGACAAAAATGTTTGACTTAGCCGCAAAACATTAAAAATGACCCCAAAGACTGAATTTTTCTAACTTTTTGAACTTTTCCCTTCACTTAAACACTTCCAAAGGACACTTCTTAAAATTTTGAAAATTTGTCTTGAAAAAGAAGGGAAATTTTGAAAGGTGACAACATGGTCTAAGATTCCTCCGGTATTCCTCCATCTACCGAACTTGAATGCCTACGATTAATCAAATAAATTGTTGTATCAACCGATTCTTCCCAAAACTACAAGGGCAATCCAAAATGTATCCCCATACTTCTAGCACGTTCCATGATTGTCATGTTCATTATTTCTACAAAACCATTCTCTTGTGGTGTTCTTGGAACCGTCCTTTATCTATGTATTCCATGTCTTGAACAATAATAATTGAAAGCCTTCTACAATATTCACCACCATTGTTAGATATAAGGTACTTTAACTTTGAATTTGATTCATTCTCAACAAGGGCTTTCCATCTTTTAAAAATTCAAAAACATTAGATTTACATTTAATACAATAAACCCATACCTTCCTTGTAGCATCATCAATGAAAGTAACATAATACTGGGATCCTCCATGAGAATCTACCTAATTTGGTTCCCATACATCTCGAATGTACAAGATCCAAATTTTGTTCCTTCTTAGTTGCCCCAACTTTGAGAAATCTCACTCTCTTTTTCTTTCCAAAGATACAATACTCACATAAATCAAGATCTAAATCTTTCAAATATGATAACTTACCCTTAGCCTTTAATATTTACATTCCTTTTGTAATGCCCCACTGGCAGCTCTTTTTTTTACCTATCTCCACTTTGCCACCTTGGCCTCCTCCCAACCACCCAACCTGCCATCCTTTATGGCCATCTATGTGACCTGCCTGGCGTGAGGGAGAAGCTGTTCCGTGGGTCGTTGTTGTTGTTCTGTCCTTTTGGAAAGTGGTGTGTGGTTGGGCGCCTCCACCAACTATCTTCATTGTTTGACAGGCCTACTGGTTCACCAATCTACCATAATTTATAACCCTGTCACCTCATTTTGACCTGCTCACGCAAAGAAACTTTGGTGGCCGTAGCTTGCTTTGGCGTGTTCTGGATAGTGGATTCATTGATGGTGAAATGAAGGTCTGTCACCCTGATGTTGCGTGGGTGGGTGTGGATCCTCAAAATCATCTGCAGGCAGTTTCAGTGGAGCGTAGAACCGAAATTCTCCTAGAAAGTGCCGTGAGGAAGTATTTGGCTATATGCAGCAGCTACAGGGCAGAGAAGTAAACTTATCTCAGAAAATCAGTGGCCTCCAGAGAGAGTTAAGTGCGACAGCTGCTGCAGGGCGATCCCAAGGAACCGTTGGTGTTGATCCTGATGTTCTGGTTGCACGCGACCACAGTCGTGATCAGTTGTTGCAAAATCTTGCAGCTGTAGTAGTTGTTCTTGTTGTTGTGCGACATTTATGTGCTTGCACTTCGCACACAAATCTGCTTCCCCACCTGCACGTCTCCGCAGGGGCTCTGGCTCTGGCATTTACCATTTCAGGTGCCGCTCCTTCACTCCAATGCTGTTTCGAACAAGAAGAATCATAAAGGAAATAAATCACTAGTTCCAGTTCCTGTTGAGAAGAAAAAAAAAACGAAAAGGAAGAGGAAGGTGGCAAAGTGAAGTGTAAAGTGGAGGTTATATCTTGGAGAGAGAGGCGGGTGAGCGCAGAGGTGGTGATAGAGGCGAATGAACAGAGTGTGTGGGAGGTGCTCACTGACTATGAAAGACTGGCGGAGTTCATTCCAAACCTGGTTTTGAGTGAGATAATACAAGGTAATAAACAAGGGAGAATACGAGTGAGGCAGAGAGGAATGCAACGCAAAGCATGTATTGGCATATCGAAGCTCAAGTTGTATTGGACCTACAGGAACTTACCCATTTGGAAAATGGGAAAGAATTACACTTTTCTATGGTTGATGGGGATTTTAAGCAATATGAAGAGAAGTGGTATTTGAGAGCCGGTCCTAGGTGACAGATCACACCCACAGGCATAGGAGATCTATGCAATGTTGGAGAAAATGTCTTGGGAGATGAGGGTAGCAGGATATCTTTCCAGATCCAGAACATGTACAGAGTTTGTTTCTTCAAAATCGGTTATGTGACAGTGAGGGTGTTACCAGCAGACCTGATGAAATTTATTTACAAAGATCCTACTTGTTTTACGATGTAACCCATGGAAGTGAACCTCATAGAGGCCGATCTGTTTCATATCAGAATATTCATGAAGCACATTTTGCCTTGCAATGATATGGGCTTCTTCAACGAGTCACTGAGTTGGCAGGCATAAAGGTCTCTGTTGGAATTATCATACCTTACAAGCTACAGCTGTTATGTTTGCACCGAGAGTTTGATGTTGTCCCCAAATCTGATGAAGGAAAAGGTTTATGTATCAATACGGTAGATGCCTTTCAGAGCTAGGAGCGATGTAATCATTATGTCTGGTGTCCGAGCTTCAAACCATGGTTGGTGTTTAGCTTTCTAGCACAAGTGCTCTCGGACTGAGTGGTAAGCAGTTCGACTCTCACCCCCAAAGCAGCTGCATTGAAGCAATCTAGTGTTTGGACAGCCACCTATTGCATTCTTCTAGTCGTGCCTTCAAAAGGGAATCCTGGTATGGTATATTGCAAGAAAAGACCAGTGAAGCAGAGGATAAAGCGGAGGGCGTGTGGCTGTAGCAGTCCCTGTTGGATGTACACGACTGGTGGATGCGTTAAAACAGGCAAGATAGACTAACCATATACATAATATGCTAGAAGCTAACAGACCTCTTAAAATGAAACATTTCCTTTCTAGAAATTGGTATAAAATTGTGATTTTGTGGATTTGTGTTCAGTATATGGGTAATAGTTTGTTATTTCTGGATTTGCCTCCGTTGGTTGTTCTTGTTGAAGTGATCAAACCCATTTATATATAAAAAAAAAAATATGTTCTCGGTGTTTATGCTTCGATTAATTATATGGAAATATATATATATAATGGTACTGTAAGGATAAAAATACCCTGTGCTAGAAATCGAGTCTTCTGGGTACGCTGGTTTTAACAACTTGTCGGCTTTATATATATATATATATATATATATATATATATATATAATCTTAAGTTACTTCCTTCTACAAAAATGTCGTTGTTTCTTTTGTGAACCTGGGTATGTAATCGCCCCTGGAACGTTGCAGCTTTGACTAGTATTGGGTTCCTTTTATGTTATTGCCCTAGAGGAAAATATACAGTTATATTATTATTTTGTTTATGATAAGCGTAATTATGCACTTCGTGTATTGTGCAAATTATTAGGGTATTTGGAAATTAGAAGATCAATATATATGCTTGTTAAGAAGGAAGTTTTGGACTGAAAATATGTCCTGGGTTGATAGAAGGCATATCTTTGATCTTGCTTTAAATATTTTTAAACCTCCTGGGTTGTATGGCTTCATAATTATTGTTTTTGGTAGGCCGACTTTCACTCAGTGAGCCTTAATGTTTTAATCACCCTTAATCGGGTATATGTGTATCATTTCGTTGTCTTGGTGGGCTAAGCCGAGTTGAAGTGCAAGTTTGATTTTTGTTACGAGTTTAGAAATTGGCACTTTTGTATAAACCCAAACTGAGAACTTTGGGGTCAATTATATATATATATATATATATATATATATTTGGGTTTAGACCTCTGTGTTTTCGATTATGTTGTTAGGTCCTGAATGGGATGAACGCTTAGATTGTTATTATTGTTTTAAAAGGGCATGATTTTGATAGAATCCCCACTTGACCCTACTCTCCTTAAGAGTAAAATTTGATAATATTATGGCCTTATAGTGTTATGAAAATTGAATGGATGTGTTTAGAATTCTAGCTTGCTTAATGGACTTGGTTAGTCATGGGGCTTGTCTCTATTCCGGTCTTGGTTATGTCTAGTAGGTAGGCTGCTAGGCAATACCTATTCCAGACATTGATTTTCTTTGTTTTTCATCCTTTCCACTCATCCTTATTAAGCTATGAAGTCACTTGTTAGATAAGAAATAATGGTTTGAGTTTGAATATAATATTTTCAGCCATTTAACCTTTTGTTTACATGATGGAACTCTCTTCTTACCCTCGTGGTTTACTTAACCTGTTAGGCCTATGGCCTTCTAGAATGATTGTTGAACTATTGTTTGTTTTGGTGACTAAGATCGTATCTGGTTTTCATCTTTCGACTTCACCTAGAGAATGTTGATTGACGGAAGCATATTAGATTCGACCACGTTTTCTACTAGATTACATGATTGAAATCCTAATACTCTCAACTCCTTGTTCTAACATTATAAATTCCATAGTGTTGCATATTTTGGTTGTCAAACTTTTGTGGTTTTCGAGATATTTTCATAACTAAAAATTATGGATTTCTTCTTAGTTGGTATGTTGAAAATTATATCTTGTTTCAAAAGGTTGTTAGAGGTTAGAACTTTGATCCATTTCTTGAAATAGAATGTTTCCTTTCATGGTATTGTTAGCTAGTAGCTTATTGTTGCTATGTATAGTCTTATCTTTCTCAGTTATCGCGAATTGACTCGGAGTTATTAATTGTTGCGAGAGATGGCTTACGTGGTTAGATGATGGAAAGACTTGTAGATTATTGCATCAATCTTGGTTATGATGTTCCTTTGTACGAATGAGTATTATGTTATAAAATTTGGAAAGGGCCTTTGGACATTTTAGAAGAAGGGTCAGTGCCTTAGTAAATGTATTGTAGAGTATTGTTGTTGTAACTGTTGAAACTTTGGTTTGTTTGGTTATCACGTGAAAGATGAAATTTGATTACCGCTTGGTTATGGGATATTCTAGTGTATTTTTAATCCTTAGAATACTAGCGGGGCATGTCCCATGTTATTACTCTCTTGCTCCCTAGTCATGGTTCAATAGAGATGGTATGTCCCTTTGGTTTGTGCATCATGTTGGAATGAATTGATGTAACCTTGTTTTGTCTATGGCAGTCTTTGTTAAACTTTGCTCTTGAGTTAAAATGTTGACTTGTAAATCCTTCTAAGGCATAGTAGCAATGAGTTTGTAAGTACTATGAAGTGAGCTGGATAGTCCTTATAAAAGTTAAACTAATAAACATTATCCTTTTACGGTGAAACCTTAAATGATCTCATGGTGAAATCAATGGTTAGATTTTAGAAGATGATAGGATTTAATAAGTAGGAGGGAAATTGATTAATAAAACCTTAAATATCTCTCTATCGTTTGAAATGTACTCCTTTGTCAAACTTAATTAAGTAAAGTCTAGATGGAACATTTAACCAATCTTGATAAACTCTTAACCTCAATGAAAGATTGATAGTAAACAATGTGACCCTGAAGCTAAATTCTGTTGTCCTGTTCTGTTAACCCTTGCCTTGATTCATGGTGATATTTCTTAAGCAAGGTCAAAGTTTGATCCTTAAACAAGAAGGTTATTGTTATGAACCCTAAGCGGTACTTTCCACTCAATCGGAACTTATGCCTTCACCTGTGCAATAGAGTTGTGGAACATGTGTTAGTGGCTTGAGTAAGATTAATTAACCTTGTAAGAAATGGAAAATGTTCTAAAATCAAATGAATAAAAAGCTTTGGACATAAAATTGATGATCCTAGTTTAGAAAGCTTGGCCTTAAGCTATTTAGTCAATAGTTGAAAAGAAAGAAGTTCTCCCTTGTGAAAAGAATTGTGTGAATCATTACATGAAATTTTATAAGAACGTAAGTTAAGAATTAAGAGACATTTTAGTAAACAAGAAAATTTAACAAGAGTTTCCTCATGGGTTGCCCTAAATGTAAGTGTGTCATGTGGTTGGACTTCCATGTTGTCTTGTCAAAAAGAAGAAAAAAAAATGTATGTATTGTCCTTGATAGGTGTGAACGTTTCCGTGCTGACCTTGTGGTCTTCCCGTAACAAGTGGTTCCTAGTGTTGGTTGTAACCTTGTGACGACATGTTGTGTCGTGTTATGTGTCAAAGCAAGTCAAAAAAATTTATCCTGTCTTTTACTGCGTTGTTTGTGTGTGTGATTATGGGTCGTTACACCTTTTTTTACTCATATGGCCTAACCGGTTATGCCACATGCATCCATCCGAATATGAAGTAGATAACACAAAAAATGAATCAATAACACAGGTAGATAAATATAATGTTCCTACCTTCTTACCTCTTGCCACAACAAAAACACCCTTGGTGAATTTCAAGAGTCTGTTGTGAATGTAACCATGCAACCAACTTCACCTAGTTTCCCTGTAGAAATAATATTCCTCTTGAGGCTTGGCACATGCCTCACATCTTTCAATACCCATGTATTTCCATTCTGCAATTTTAGATGAACTTCCCCTTTACTAGTAATACTACAAGGTTCATCATCACCCAAATAAACATGCCCAAAATTGCCTTGGACATAATTTCGAAATAACCCTTATTAGGGGTTGCATGGAAAGAAGCTCATGAATCTAAAACCCATGATTCTATTCTATTATCCAAAGAAAGAATAAGAGCATCTTGCATTACCTCTGCTACAATATTTTCCTCCTTATTTGAATCTTTACCTTTTTTTGGATGTTGGTTCTCTTTATCTTTTGACCAACAATATTTCTTCACATGTCCTTTCTTTCCACATTTCCAACAGGTAATTCCCTTACATCTGGATTTAGATTTTCCATCCCTTGAATTTGATTTCCCATTATTCTTACTCTTGGATCTCTCCTTCTTCTGTCTCTACTTTTTACTATATTGTATTATCGTAAAAGAGAAAGAAGAAATATAGAAGTTGTAAGATGTTTAAAATGTATGCATAGTAAACTTGAATAAATAGCAAAGTTGTTATAGTTAATTTTGAATATATAAGTTATAGTGGAGATGGAATAAGTCACAAATTTGAAGTATATAGTTGTGATAAATGTTAAGTAGATTATTTGGTGAAAATGATTAATTGTTGTTATTCTTATTGAAACAAGAAATGCTTTAAAATGAGTAGTTTTAACTAAGGAATGAATAAATGGAACTAAATCTTACAACTGGAAACTTTAGGTGCATAAAATCAAGTTCAAAATGTATTTTTAAACATATTAGTGACTTTTGTTTTTTTAGAAAACTCGGAATTTTAGGTTTTGTTTATAATAAGCAGGACCGTTGCCCTGTGTAGAGTGGCGGTTTCATGCTGCCGCTCGAGGCAAGGCGACAGTCTCAAAATCTCCGCTCCGTAAGGTGGCGGTTCATGGTTTGTCACCTAGGTAGGGTGACCACCTGCTCTGGGAGGAATTTTGTCACTTATGGCGGAAAATCAAGGTTCCGCTTTGTGTTATTTCTAACTTGCAATAACTAAAACTCTAAGAATGTAAATTTACTAAGTGCATCTCCAGTGCAATAAAAAAATGGCAAAATCTCATGGTTTTAAGCAATAAATTCTTCTCATAGCAAATTAAAACACTCTTTCTCATTTATATTAATGGGGGTAGGGTTTGCCCCAAATAGAGAACCCCAAATACAATGGCTTGAAATAAAATCAGTTTGGAAAGGAAAATCCCCTTCAATCTTTGAATGAAATAAATTACAATGATAAAAACTACAATCTAAACCAATCTAAACTTGATCTTGAAGAAAATCCTCCATAGTTCTTCCTCTCTTGCTCCCATGGCTTCCTTTGCTCCAACTTGCAAATCAAACAAGAGAAAATAGACCAAATGAGGAGAATAGAATAAAGGAAAGGTTTTAAGAAAAATTCATAAGGATATTTAGGGTTAGTTTGGAACCCTAGGATCTAGTGGCCACAAATGAATGGATCTAAGGGTGGAGGATCAACCTAATTTTGTTTGTTAGGAATGTATTTTAAAGTGTTTAAATTAAATCCTTAAGGGTATGTGTAGATGGGTGAATGAGGCCATTTAATAGCCTTGGGGTGTAAAGTCTTTATTAGTTCTTAGTATGTCTTAGAAAATTAATAAAAAGAACTTAAAGCCATTAGGATAAAGAAACTAAAATAATTAAACATGAGGTTAACCATATTGGGATTGCAAATTAACTAAAGAGGATAAAACATTTAACCAAGTAAATTACATTAGGGCACCTTCCTAGTTGAATTGTTGATTAATGGACCTTAGGGATAAATTAAGAATATTTTAATCTGTTAACTAGACCTGGTTCCCCAATTGTAAAGTTGTGATTAGTAGTGTAAGTTAATTTAATGTACCCTAGGGGTTAACACCCTTGTAACCTTTTTCTTTAAAAAAATAGTCGCAATTTTTGGGATAAGTGTTAGGTTTTTACGTGTTCCTAGAACGTCGTTTTGCGGGCGTCACAAATCAACCCTAATTTTGACATTACAAAAATACCTACTAAATCAAATTAGGTTTACAAGTTAATAATAGAATTAAATTCCCAATGGGTTTTCTATTATTACTAAAAGAAAGTGTCATGGTCTAAAACATCCACCACCATTATCTAGTTTATACCAAAATTTCTACCTAGTATGTAAAGCAATCCCCATGTGGTCTCAAAAGGGATAATGACGTTTATGTCTTCATCATGTATAATAACCATAAGGTCAAAAAATAATAGTAAACACCGAATCATGCAACATGATCCACATAATTTGATAACAATCATGTCAAACACCACCATGAACCATAAATGGATCTTTATAATAAAGGCACATAACTTTGCAATAATCAATTTAACCTAAATAAGATGTTAATCCTTGAATATTGCAAAGATAAATTTTGAAATCAAGTGCCACAGTCAATGCTAATTATCAACAATCCTAATTACACATACTATACTCAATCAAACAACTCATTATGGAGTTCACTTCATAGTCTATCAAGAAAGGTCTTGTAGAGTAAATAGAATAAAACCCTTTCACTATCACAATAGGACTTGCGTAAGGGTAGATGATCATCAAGTGTTACAATGCCATATTTCACTCAAGGTGTTTACACATGTGATTGGTGAAGCTTCGCCTAACAAGATCATGTCTATGTAAGAAGGGCCATTTTTCACTTATAAGAGATTTGAGGTCATCGTTAAGCACTTGTTTGACACATGGTGTCGGCACACTACGGGTCTATTATACTCCATGAGCTAAATTGTGAGTATTGTTTCCTTTTCAAAGACAAGAAAATGATCATAATTAAGGTCATCCAAATATCATATTCAAAGTACCCTAAAATGGTTATGACTTATCGTGTTATATATATCTATGCAAAAACTAATTCTAGTACTTTAGATGAACTTTTGATTATGCCATGTATGCAATTAAAACAATAACCATAATGGTGTGTAATGATTAATGTTGATTATTACTTATTTTCATAATTTAAATGACCACAATATTGTACCTAATTGAATTATAGACAATCATATACTCATATAAAGTTTTATGTAATGATTTACTTTTGACAAAGTTACAAAACAAGTTTTCAATCGATTCATAGTAATAAGTTGCATCATAAAACACATAATATCAACAATCACATGTACCATTTGTGGAATACATTAATGTTTCCACATACATATAAGCAATAAGTGTAAAAGAAAATTAAGATTGGCACGTATAGTTGCAATGTCCCTATTTGTACGGGATGTATAAGATATACTATTTTACTTGGCGTTGGACAAGTTTAACAATAACAAAACAAAACAAAACAAAAAATCCCATCACTCATGTCTTATGTAATCAACATCTAATAAATATAAAAAAACATTGATTACTACCTAAACCCATCAATTTAAAAATATAAAATAACATTAAATATCATTAAAAAAATTAAAACAAAATATTATATTTACTTAAAATAGAGGAATATTGTCTTAAACATTGATCCATAAAAACAAATTCTAAATATCATGTAGTCAACCTTATTTTTAGTTTTATACTTCCCCGTATATCATTATATATGTGTCTATTCACTTGAACCTACACCAAACACCTCATTAAAAATGTGTGAAAATTCAAGTACCAATATCAAAGCATATGTACTATTTCTATTTTCTACTTTTGCATTCTATTGAGGTCCTCATAGAACCTTACAATGTTAATAAAATTATATTTTTTAAATGAAAAATATATTGATCTCCATCATTTGAAATATTTTTTTAATATTATAAGAATTAATGACTATCTAACATATTTTTTAACACTTAATACATATTAAAATCTGGATGTGTCTCCATAAATGACTAAAAACACTCAAACCCCACCATCAAACAAGACCGTTGAGCACATCAATTTAAATACTTCTATTTCACAGGATGAAAATCTTCTAAAGTTTTTACTTAGGTGTGAGACCTAACAGACGTGCAGGTCGCAACAATTATTTTCTGAATCTTTCAAAGAGGTAAATGATAACACCGTCCATCAAGTGGAAGCACTTTCTACTCCACCCTCTGGTAAAACATAACATTCCGATCACGAGAGAAAACCCGACTCCATAGCTCAGTCCCACACCCACTGCCCACCATGTATCTTCCTCCTCATCCTCTGCCTCTTCCCCTGCCTCTGCCTCTGCCTCTGCCTCTGCATCGCCCTCTTTTTAGCTGGACAGATTTTATTGCGCTGAAGCTCGCAACAGCTCATATTGAGTTGGTAACCACATAGACCTGAATTATTTGAGAAGGACGAGGCGTCAAATGTTGAGAATTGGTTCCCTTGCGGAATAATCCCGCTAAGATTATTGTAGGACAGATCTAGAAAACTCAGGAATGTGAGTTTCAACAACCCTACAGGAATCTTTCCAGATAGTCGGTTTCGTGAAAGGTCAAGTGACTCCAAGGCCACCGTCTTTCCCATGGATTCTGGTATAAATCCAGTAATCTGGTTTCTTGAAATGTTGAGAATGATCAAACCCACGAGAAATCCCATGCTTTCAGGTATAGGACCAGCTATATTATTGCTTGATAGATCAAGACATTTTACTAGACTCAAAGATCTCACATACTGCAATTCCTTCCCTTTGTTCCTGATGATAATTTTCTCTACATAGGTTGAACCTGTTATCATTCCAAATTCAAAGCCTCTTGCATCCATTGAGACGTTTGCCATAGCCTTCAATTCTGAAATGCTGCCTGGAATTACTCCTGATATACTGTTCATCGAAAGATCTAATATTTGAAGAAATGGCAATTTGGTTACTTGAGTAGGGATTGTACCTTCAAATCTATTTGATCTTAAGACCAAAATCTTGAGATGGGGAGCTCCACAATCCAATTTGAAATGTTCCCTGTCATGTTGTTGTATCCCAGATCCAATATCTGTAGACCTGTGCTATTTATAAGGGGTGGTAGAGACCCATTCAGACGATTTCGACTGATTTTCAATGTTTGAAACGAAGTCATGTTCCCAAACTCAGCCGGCAATTGACCTTCAAAATAATTATTTTCCAAATCTAACACTTCTAGAGCAGAGCAGAGTCCAAAACTTGCAGGAATCTTACCTCCAAGACTGTTGTTTGACAAGTCGAGAATCTGCATAAAGCTACCTTCACACAGAGAACCCGGAATGCTACCGTTGAGATTATTGCTAGAGAGAGACAGATACCTGAGACCACTCTTGCCAATTTCAGCTAGAATGGACGGACCAAATTGATTTTGCGACAGGTCCAACGCAATCAATGTGGGAGGAGGGAGCGGAACCGTACCTTTTAAGTTATTGCCACGCAAATCCAGAAGCGTCAAGCTTTTGGACTCCTTTAGCTTAGAAGGTAAATCCCCTGCAAACTGATTATAAGACAGGTTGAGCACTGCAAGTTGAGGGAAATCCCATATCCACACCGGAATACTGCCCGCTAATCTGTTTTTGGACAAATCCAAATAGGAAATATCATATTGAGTTATTAGTAATGCGGGCAACTCACCTTCGATGTTGCATGAGCTTAATTTCAATTTTCTGAAAGAGGCTTTTGGAATCCAAGTTGGACTGACTCTCACAGTTAACATATTGTTTGAAATATCCAGAGATACAAGCTTGGAGAGGTTATGAAGGTAGGACTCCGAAAAGGTATCGTTCAGAAGATTAGAGGAGATGGAAAGAACCTTCATTTTAGAAAGCTTTGAAATATCGGTAGGGATGGCACCCTCTAATTTGTTGCCGCTTAGATCAAGGATATTGAGAGAATGGAGTTGACCAATTGAAGACGGGATTGTGTCGTTCAAGAGATTGTTACTCAGGTCAAGCGTAACAAGGGATGTTAGATTGGTCAGTGAAGGGATTTTACCCGTAAGTTCGTTGTTGCTCAGATCCAGCCATGAAAGGGAGTCGAGCTTATCTGCAGGGGATGGGATGCTGCCGCTCAATTGGTTCCGACTTAAGTCAACATACAGTAGCTTGTTTAATGCACGCAACAACATGGGGTGAATGGAACCATCCAACTGGTTATATGAAAGATCGATATAGGCCAAAGGCAGTGATCTTCCTGAATCACGTTTAACCCCAAATGGCGGGATCTTCCTATAAACCTGTTGATTAAGAGATCCAACTTTAATAGTGCCATAGAACAGGGTAAAAACATCGTCGGCTAAATTACGCAATGCGCTAGACGGAATGTAACCACGAGGGTTGCGAAGATCCAAAACAATGACGTGGCCTGTGCCGAGGTCACAACGAATTCCTTTCCACTCACAGCAATTGGTGGAAGTATTCCACGTGTTGAGTCAATGGGAGGGTCGTGGAGACCTCCTTTGAACTGCAACAACAAATTCCTTTCATAATGTAAACACATAAACGCCCAACTAATCGGCAGCCAAAGCAGAAATTGAAGGGCGGCCCAAAACAAGTTCATTATGATATTGAAGGCTCAAATACATTCACGAATGCAGCAAGGATCTCTGGTTAAATGATTATGTATATGAATATAACGTATGGAAGGGAGGGTGACGTGACAAGTCTCGTCAACATTTTTCCAATTTCCAAACTAATCTTAAGACAATGGAAGTGGAAGTGGAAGTCTTCCCTGACTGTCTTGGAATTTTTTTGTGCTCGCGTACTCCGCCTTTTAATTGACTCTCGACTATTCTTCTTATGATTTTTCATTTAATTCTTCCAAATATATTTTTAATAAGATTATGGAGTCTTTTTTTTATTGGGACAAGTTAAATGAAACATTCTGATTATGAGATCAATAAACTTGTAAACATAAGTGTACTAAATGAGGACGCTTATATCAAAACTTCTATAATTTATTGATTTTGTGTAATGTTTACAAACTATCATCCGCATGTGTACAATGCAATGTGAATGTAGAATATAAGTTTTTTTATTTTGACCATTGGGATTTCTCCATTTATTAGGCTAGAGTATTCCTCCTGGAATTAATTGTATTAGTCCCCTGATCCAAGTGTTCCAAATGTGGATCATATACCCTAAGCCTCGTCAACTCAAAATTTTGAAAAATCATTCACTAAAATTATTGAACAGTTAATTGTCACGTGGTTGCTTAACCTATTAAGCAACTGTCATTTTTTGAGCAATTAATCCTTTTTAATATTTCACAAGGTCTAAAATGCAAATACATGTCATAACCTCATAAACTCCTTTTTATTGTCTATCAATCCCCAACTAATGTAATTTATGTTTGGCAAGACCACACAAATACTAACATTTTACAAGAATACATTCATACATAGGTAATAAGACAAACAAGCCATCACACAACATCAGACACTGTCAATTGACCATAAATGACAATTATGTATAAGATATGAAGACCATGTGACCCATGATTAAAGGCATTTTATTAACCTTTCCCCTTTGTAAGGTAAGAATGGATTTCGTGTTTCATGAGTAGGCATCTAGAAATTATGTCGAGGTGAGAAATGATAATGAATTTATTGTGTATCAGATTAAATATATAAATAAAAGTTGAGCTTATTCCCTTCTCACCTAGAATAAGGTTAATTCAAATGAATATTACTTGGCAGTAACTGGGTGAATAAAATGTTAAAGGTAACATCTATTTTAGTAGTTTAAAAAAATATTAATGTGTTTTATCATAATTTACTATTAATAAATATATACTGAGTAACATCTATTTTAGTAGTTTTAAAAAATATTTATGTGTTTTATCATAATTTATATATGAGTTTACATAAAAATGATGCTCATATTTTAAATATCCAATTCAATAGTGATGGTTATTTCAAAAATGTAATTATTTTATGGTTAAAAATATGAAAACAATGTAAATAACTATCAAATTTAAACTCTACATGGCATAGATGGCCATTAATGTACATCATGGCAAGGTTGTAAGAGTTTCAACAATTATATAACAAAAATATTGACATGTCCAGTCAATTTTGGAAACATTTTAGCCACTTAAGTGAATGCCAAAAATGATAGTATTCTTGAGATTTCGATCTCTAAACTAGATGAAACTAAATAACTAACACATATATATTTGACGTACTGTGAGAAAATTTGAACAATATAATGCTCAATTGCAAAAAAATCCCAATGGAATATACCTCACTCCAAATAAAATTAATTGAATCAAACCCTCGGGTCTGAAAAAATATATAATATCTATAGTTTTAAATTAATATAATCTTGACAACAACCAACAAGTCCCAATTTCTTGAAGACAATTTTGATTATTTTTACTCCATGTGGTGAAGACCACGATAATCAACAAAGTTAAATGCAATCCTTTCCATACTTCCAAAATGGACCAAAAAAACACATATTTTCATTTTCTTCTGTGGAAATGCATATAAATTTGCAAATGATCGTTGAGATGAAGCATTTGTGGATTATCAACAAAGCCCATACAACCGTCTTGGGATGATGCTCATGACCAATGAACAACTTCTATGTGGGAACCCACTAAGCATTTTTGTGTAGAGATTTATTTATGTTACGTGCATGAGCTATAGTGGTTTTTTTATGGTCGAAATGAAGAAAGTGTTGAAAGAAAGAAGTGAATAGATTATAATAGTTTGTCTTTGGTGGTTGTGTGGGTACATAGTGCAAACTTTATTCTAGGATCATTTTGTCGTGCTCATGTCTAGCTAAGGATTTATCGTAGTCCAATGGCTATACATGTGCATAATCCACCCATTATTGTAGTGTTTTCTTCTAATGGTGAAAGTAGGTGTATTCCATAGAGATTGCATGTTTGGATGCATAGGGGAAAAGCGAGTTGGGCTATACACACGATCGAACATATATATGGAGTAAATAGAAAATTATCTCCTTGTAATTTTCCACAAAAAGGTTATTATACACCAAATTGGTGTGTTATTTGGTGCTTTATAAGAAAAGCAATTGATTAAAGTATATTCTATCATAGTTACAATTATGAATGAAAATCTAATTTAATTGTTTTTTTAAGGATTTTTATATTTCAAATCACAAATATATATTTTTAAATAATATTATGATTTTTCCACATTTATTTTTTAATTTAAGCTATTTAAAATTTTCATATATTTGTATTGTGACAAAGCTATAGAGAAGCATAGAAAAAATAAAGGCATTAGAGTCAAGGTTTCTCAAAAATGGAAAACAAGTGAAGTCAAAGATGTTAATTCCAAATTCTTATAAAGTTAATTTTATGCTCATGGTCAAGATGCTCATTCCTATGTTTAGTACATCTTGAATTTGAGGCTATGAATAAAAATATAAGTGTCCACAATGTAAGTGAAAAAATGTATAACAACAATGTTGAAATAGTATAAAAGTGACGACTTTATTAAATATATGTTTTAAATATAAAAGTGTTGTCTTCACAAAACAACTGATTTATTATAGGGTCCACCATGATTCATGAGCTCAAACCACCATGGAAATATACTACGATGAATTCTCTACATGCTCAAATTCACTTCGAGGCAAAACAATTCAATTTGGAGGCATAACCAAGCATTTTCTCCATACCAATTTCAACTGGGGTTTAGGAGGGTTTAAGTTAGTTCCACAAAAATGAATAGAACTTTCTTATTTCTTATCCTTTTGGCCTCAGAATTTTTGTAACATATTTTTATCTCTATGCTCTTCAAAAATGTCTCTTATGATTTATTTGAAGGAGGCTCCACAATTTAGATTGAATGCTAAGAAGTCGGGACACTATTTTAGAATATCCTACTTAACCCGCTTTAGTAAATTTGTAATTTATTACACAAAAATCCTCCTCAATTCCTCAATTTTTTCCACACCTTAATGAATACCTCCTCCATGATCTCCAATGGCTAATTTTTCATGGTTCACTTTGAAACTTCCAATCCCATCTGATTTGGGCATGTTAGACTTGTTTTTCCTCAAGGGCAGTCATACCAATGACCCTAACCAGTCTCCATATGTTGAATTATGACATGTAGCTTAATTTGAGGACTCTTGAAAATTTCTCTACACACTTCCCATGTTTTCATTTTCTTGATACAACTTATTTTGCTTCATACCCTCATGTTAGGTGCTTGAATTAGGCCAAATTGAGCTAGTTTACATTGTAGCTCATCATGACTATCTATTCTTCACCTTGTATCCCCTTAACCATGTCCTATTATGTGTTTCATGCCTCTACCATGCTTCACCATCAGCCTCAATCCTTCACTCCACCTTTCTAGGTCACTTTGCTAACTAGGCCTAGGGATTAGGCATCCCTGAACTAAGCTAGTTTGACAAATTCAACTCATGTGCCCCTATATTCATCCTTATGACCTTGTTTCCACATCATATACATGCTAGAATATGTAATACATCATCTTGGTATGCTATCACATAATCACCATACACCGCATACATGCCACTATTTGCTCAAGAAGTAAGTGCTTAGTCGGGTGTTCTCAAGCCTTTGACGTGTTGCAGCGCATCCCGAGTCACTCCAAGATCCCTCTATCTCTTCTCGCATCTTGCTTTTTCATTAACATCAATGACAACTCAACATCCACATGCCAACAATTTCAAGACTATTGCCCACTGATAACATTTGCGTACATGTGAAACACTTAAAAAAAAAAACATATACACATATATGTCAAGGTAGAATAAACATCACAATATATTAAAAGCATATGTGAGGGAGGATTAATGGCCCTCCTCACAAGAATATTAAACTAAACTTGTTTTCTTAATCCATACCCCTACAAATTCTTATACATATTTAAGTAAGAAGGTTTAATATAAAAAAGGGATTCTATCTTTAAAATTAAAATTCAAAATTGATGAACCTTATATGAAGGATAACCACTAAAGATATTTTATTTAATATATTAAAAATAAGTATGAATAAATATGTGCACATATATGTGCTTTATCCATAAAGTGATAATACAAGTGCATCTCAAATAATACGTATGTATGTCCTAATATATACTATTAAATTTGAAATTTATTGAAAAAAATTAGACCTAAACTTGTGCATTGGGTATCTAAAGTTGTAAATATAAGGTGCCACCACATCATTGACTACTTTATACCATTGTTGAGTACAATCTATATATAAAAAAGTGTACAATTTTTATTTAGATTTCATCAAGTTTTTAGGTATCGTGCCCCATATACCATCACAAATATTAGCTCCCTCTCACAATCTTAACTCATTTTTCGTGTTTATTGTGAAGCTAACAAAAATATCAAATTTGGATTCATAATAAATCCCTCTTATTTCTTGAAAATATTTGTTTATGTTGCACAAGGATTATTTGGGTTTGTAGACGAATCAAGAGCTCATCATTATGCAAGAAGTCTTTTTGTAGGTGTTGGAAGGCTCCACCAAAGTCTTGAAAAATTTAGTAAATTAAAAAGTGTGGTGTTATGGCTAGATTATAGTAGACGACCATTATATGAACAAATATAGTCTAGAAACATCGATATTTTGTACATGAGTCGATACACTCTAAAAACATCCCTATTTTATAATTGAAAAATGAAGTGATGTGTGTTGTGCATTTTGATTAAGCTACAAGGTAAGGTGTCATTAAATTGATCCCACCTCGTCTACTTAAGAGCAAACAATAGTTGTAAAAGCAGACTTCAACTGCGCATAATAATTGATGCATGCTTAAAACACTATTAAGCGCATTTTCATGGATTTCCATTCACAAAAGTCCACACGATGCCGTGTTAAATTTTCGAGGGTCGTTTTAGTTGGAAAGAAACAGTTTTGGTGAGTCCGATATGACAGAAATACAATTATGGCTGGTTATTCAAAGTCTTTGCCCTCTCCACACGTTGAATTATCATGAAAGAGACATTTGAATAGCACATTCAACTACAAATATTTTGAAGGAGTCATTTGATCCGCTTCCTTGAGAATGTCATTCATAAAAGAAGTTTTCACATCCATCTAATGTCATTTCTATCCTTTTTGTGTTTATAAAGGCAATAGAACTTGAATGATGGCCCATTTCATAGTTGGTGCAAAAAAATTCTCATAATCATCATCTTTTTAGCTTTGATTTGTGTTTTTCAAGTGATCCATATGTCTTATGTTTGTTTTCAAATACCCTTTTGCAACGATGGAATTTCGATTGAGAGGAGGACTATCCAATTCCCAAGTTTTGTATACACCTAATTTTTATACTTGTTACTAACAACTCTTTTGTGCAGATAAGGGTCGTTGATGCATCTATTTCTCAAGCAGTGCATTAAGGGTCCTTTCAGAATGGGGTATGACTATACACATGGTCATTATGGGTTAGAGACAATACACAGAGAGATGTACCACTATGTGGCCCTAGCCTTTCAGTCCTTTTATGTTGCACACACTAGCACTCTCGACACTTGCTTGCATCTGACTTCATCATTGACACTTATTTCACTGACTTGCCCTTGATCCATGACACATTTTCACCCCACTTGACATTGGGTTCCCCTTGGTTGATGCCATCGCTGTGGGTGATGGTGTCGGTATTAGGTTTTCCCTTGGCCGACACCATCGCCCGTGGGCGATGGCATCAAGTATATATGCACATCACACCCTGACATTTAATGGAAGAAAGGAATGACATGAACAAGCCATTTTCTCTACTCTTTTGTGCCATCTTCACATCTACTCGCTCTACTCTTGGTTTATCTTACACTTGATTTGGATTGGACACTCTTCTTGGTTGTTGGATTGCTTGCATGATTGGGTCATCTATAGTGAGTCTAGGACAGGAATGGTGTTCCCCTTCTCCACCCATAGCGATTCTCTCTTGGTGTACTATTTTTTAAGGAGAGATAGATGCATCAACGACCACCCCGTAGGTAAGTTCTCTAACTCTCTTTGTCATTTTCATAGATTAGTTCATCTCCTTTCCCATTGCTCTATGTTAGCTTAGTATTATCATATTGCTCTTATATGATCAACTCCTTATCTTTCATTTATATTTCAGTTGTATAGATTGTGCATGCTTGTATTATCTTTCTATCGATCTACATCTCTCCCCATTAACCGATATCCTAGAAGGGTACTCTCCTCTATCTTGATCGCGGGCCTTAGAAACCCTAGGTTGACCTAGTGTAGGGATCACTGCCCTCTGGATATGCAACCTTAGTGCTTGTTGTAGCCCATTTTAAATCAATCAATTATGTTTTGGTCCATGTGTGTCTCCTCTTCGTTGCCTCATACCCTTGTAGAATGGAAGACTTAGGAGTGCAAGCCATTGAGACACATTCTTGGCTCGCCATACATTTTGGTGAACCCGACGTGAATCCTACAAACATCCTAATTTGCGAAGCCTGACTTGTTAAAATCATCCATATCCAAATTCGATATTGTTTCAAATCACCAAATTTCAAAAAACCTAAAAAAATAGTCTACATAGACGTCGTCACCCAGGCAATACTTGTTTGTTCCTACAAATTTGTTTCCATATGCCATCGCTCCTATGTAATATTTCTTGCATGACCGATGGTGTTGGTAAGTTCCATTTTAAGGCTTACTCTCGGCGAGATCATCACTCCATCATGGAGTATCTCATCCCAGGATTTTATGATTCTCTTGTGAAGGCATTTCACGAAACCTTTCACCACGAAGTTGGATTCCCCTTTACACCAATTGTTGTGTTGTAGGAGTCCCTAAAAGAAACCTCCCACCCACCACAATGGCCTATTTGAGGAGGAAGAAGAAAATAAAAATAACAACACTTTTGATCACCCTCCTAAGATTCATAAATTCCTCATGCAATTTCCTCAATACAAGGATGAATCAAAAGAAATGATCATAAATGTCTCCTTGAATTTGTCTCCGAACAAATTGATAATAGGAAGCAAACAGGAAAGGTCCGGAATAAAGGCATATGATAATAACCCCAATTTTGACCTCACCAACCTTATCCTCCAACTCATTGATAGGATGAACCAATAACAATGCTCTATTATGGCTCAATTCCTTCAAATGCAAGCCAACATGGCTCAACTAGTTAATTTCCCTACATCGGGCTCTTAGGGCACCACACCCCCTCCTTTACCAAATGAGCCTAATGGGGTGCACATCACCCAACCCCCTATCCACAACAAAGTCTTAAGATAATTCCAGAAGAGCCTCTAGCACCTTACATTGCTAACATGGATATTGAGGATATTGTTCCTTCGATCTCTATGACAAGTCCACTCATCCCTCATTTCATATTAATGCCTTTGGAAATATTTATAAAGAGTGGATTAGAACCAATTCATATGATGCCACCAAAATATTAGCTAAAACCTTCTTTGGGGACGTTTTGGATTGGTACCATACTTTACCTCCTAACTCCATAGTTGAGCTAGAGTCCTTAGTGACAACCTTGGTGAATGAATTTCGATTATCATAACTTACCCGAGAACAACATTAATGCCTTCATCAATTGTCAATATGAAAATAAGTGAGCACAAGCCTTCGTAAAAATTTGGAAGACCCTATCCATGTGATTTGAACATAACATGCATATTAATAGCCTTTTCCAACTTCTACGAGTTCTTGAACCTCACCTTCAATACAAGGTGAGGTATTTTTCTCCCACCTCTCTAGAAGAAGCCTTTAAACAAGCTAAAAGGAAGGATTACCTCATGAGAGAGTTTGAGAAATTTCCTCCTAAGACACAACCCAATAAACAAGTCCAAATCCTCCAACATATTAAGAATAAGAACATGATAGAAGATGGAGTCTCCTGATACTCTTCCTCTTGTTGCTTCTTCGAATAGGACCATCTTCAACATTGACCAACAAACTAACAACAAAAATCAACCTAACTATCATCAACCATTGAGAAAGGAAGAGTTGAAACATTACTTACCTAAGCCATTTACCATGATCTTATATCCTTCTCGACCTATTCCTCAATGACATGATGAAAGTAAATTTTTTGGTGGCATGCTAATTGGGGTCAATCCCATGAAAACTATCGTGTAGTACGCATGGATGCCATAAACATCTTCCTACACTCCCAATTTGACCATGACACCATCGCCGGGAATGTTTTATCAAGCACTCAAATCCCATGATGCATCACACCAAAAATATTATAGTCACTAAATCACGCACTTTAAGTCATATATTTAGTCTTGGTTTCATACTACTATTCATATGGTTCTTGAGTGAAAAGAGTAATAATTAACCCATGTCTTTGGCCACTTTTATATTTCTTGATGATGTATTTTCTATCTTACACCTACACTTGCCCAGTCATTTTTGTCATTCTATGTTTTTCCACTTATGATTGGGGCACCACCTATGACTAGGAGCACCCGAGCACCTTTGTGGTCCTATTCTAGGAACCCTGATCCTCTTTACACTTTACTTGCATCTTTTGGGAACTTTCTAGCCATTTGAGATTTCTATCTTTTTAGTGGTCTTCCTTTTCAGGGTTAATTATCAAATTAGAACAAGAGAACCATATAAATATAAATTTATGTGACCATAATGAGGGACCAAACACTAAGCACTTACTATCACACATCTAGGTTACATCCATCAAAGGCATCTAAAGCTACATTTTCATCCATCTAGCTCCATCACAAGGCACACAAGGTTGGTTCATCTACATCACACTTCATAGGAGGGGAGTCTATTGTTTCCATGCACACATTTACTACATTCTACATCTAGTTATTAATCGCTACTTCAAAAGTGTGACTAGTACAAGAGAAAACCTAGGGCACGATTGGGACACAACACACCTATAACTACATTGGGTCTGATATGTAGTGCAACGCTCAATTAGTAAGTCCACCATTGTGGTTGATGAGGACATCCAACCCTCCATATGCATATTTATTTTTTTAGGGGTTTGATGCTTTTCTTGGGGTTTTTAGGTATCTCCTTCATCTTTCATTTATAGTGACATTCAACGCAGTTTAGCAAAGCTAGTGCGTGACAAGAAGTGAACACATGCAGTCACTTATGAACACCCTAGAGGAGGTTTTTAGTTCATTTCCGCATACAAGCTCACCCAATTCTCGTACTAGGGGTCCCATAGGCGCCCCTACCCCTTTCTAGGCATCCTAGTCAACAAAGAGCTCGATTTGTTCTTTCTCGAGGATTTCTGTGGTCGTTTCCTCCTGTTCACCTAGTTTACACTGACATAGTCCCGTACCTTTGTCAAATCAGCTAAGGATTTCCTAACCCTTCTTGCACATTAGGGTTTCACATTTTCATTTACTTAGTTGTTTGGGTAACTTTATTTATTTATTTATTATTTACTTTGCTTTTCATAACATCCGATTACACTAGAATAGAAACATGTTTTCTTATTTTAGTTAATCATTTTGGTGAACCCAAACTCGATCTTCACACTCTTAGGGTCCTCATTCTTTGCTTATCATTCTAAAGTATAGTCATCATGATTATCTCAATCAATGATTATTTACTTGCACATCTTGATGTAAGGCTTAGAGTCCAACATCTTCTTGCTACCACTCGCATTCGTGTGGATATGCATCCTAAATCAGTCTACCAAAATTTTGTAGATGCATTTTCTCAACACTTATAATTCAAATCTAATCTTTCCACTTTGATCTAAACACTTTTTATAATGACCCACCCTTGCATATTAAAATTTGCATTTTCAATAAGGATATTAAGTGCACTTTAATTGATAATGGATCCAAAATTAATCTTTTCCCTATGTCTTTCCTTGAAAAGTTAGTTCTTTCTTCTCGTGATGTTAGTCCATCATCCCTATCACTTTGTGCATTTGATGATTCAGTTCACCCATGTGTAGGTCACATTTTCTTCCTATTATTGTATGACCAAAAACCCTCAACATTATTTTCTTTGTCATTGATTTTCTAGTCTCATATAATTGCTTTCTTGGTAGACCATGACTCCATGCCATGCAAGCCGTAGATTCTACCGTACATCATTGTGTCAAATTTATACATGAAGGTGTTGAATATATTGTACTTCGTGACTATGATGCATACCAATATTGTGACCAAGATCCTAATACTATTCTTCCTATTCCACGCACTGATACTACAGATGACCCTCAACCAATGGATGAACTACCTCATTTTCCACCACTTGAAGGTGTTATTTATGTCATTGATGTGGTTCCTTCCACTCCACCCTCTCCCTACCACTACCACTACTCGCTACTATGGTCATTTATCGGGGTCTCTATCTACATCATATGTCTCTTTAGATCCTTCATATTCTCACATGCCATCTTCATCATTCATGACCTCCCTTCACATGTACACTTTTCATGAATGATTCATATTGGGAACATATTCCATTTGATCCTACTTTAACGACACTATATGTTCACATGATGGCTTGGCTAGACTTGGATTCACTTTTGAAGATCTTTATCCTTCGACACATAATCCTCATCTATATTATGGATTCATCACTATTATTACAACTTACGATGGTCTATGTGTATTCCATATCACGGTCTACCTCCGCGTATACCTCCTTCTACTCCACTCATATTAGGAAGTCTTGGCTTACATATAGGGAGGAACATTAGATCATGATCATATGGATATATCATTTCCCATGCCTTTTTTTGTGTATTCATTTGCAATGGTTCCTTTCTTGGCTATACACATAATCTCACTCGTTGGTATGTGCATGGGTGTCCTTTTCCACCCTTCATTAATGAAAAATATGTTATGGTCATGTATCATTTACACCTCAATGGCTCATTACATGATCGACCAACCCGACACTATCGCTTACAGGTCTCGATGCCTAACCCTATGACTTTGACCACGAAAATGACGATATCTTATATGAAATTACATGATGGATTTTCATCTTTCACACTTGGGGAAATAATATTCACACATTCCCCCTCATCCTAGTGTCAAAAAACATCTCATACTCATATTGCATTGGCATATTCATCTACATCACATACATTGTCATTACCCTATGACACACTCTTGTGCTTTGGTTCACACTTGACTGTTGAGGGCATACTACACATGAACCTCACACACTGCATTATAGGTACTACACATTGTGTTTCTTCACACATCTTACAATACATCTCACATTTTTCATACTACATTTTCAATTTCCCCTACATCATTTGTATTTTGATATTCACGCATCTACAATGTTCATCACCCATGTGTCACACTCCTATTTTCTACGAGTCTATCATTACATCCTATTCATCATACATACTACATAGTGCACATTTCGGACTATTAGGTTATCTACACTTCTTGCATTGCATCCTATAAATCACATGTTTTACTCATCACATGGTCATCTCTTCTCATCACACATACTACATCTTATTTTACGCACTGCACTCACTACTCGATGACGCACTCTAGTCTCATGGTCCATACTTGATGATGCACTCTATATATATATATATATATATATATATATATATATATAACAAAAATGGACCACATCACACTCACATGTTCATCATTCAATATTTTTCTCATGTGACATTCCTAGGATTAATAATATATGATTTAGGTTGTATAGGGTCACTTCTCCTTGTGTCATCTTGTGATAGTCTATGTCATCATTTTCACTTACATTGTTTAGTGGTATACACTTTAGGCTAAATCACCACCTCTTTTATATTCATCTAGTTGTGATATATACTTATGCTACGCTATAAGGTCACACATAATTCATCTTTATGTCGCATCTCATCACCACACACTCATCACATCGCACTACACACAACACATAGTTTGACCATTTCCCAATGACGCACTCTCATTTTTGGTTCATTCTTGACTACTGAGGGGGCATACTAAATTAACCTCACTTACTGTATGAAATTCCATTCACTTGGGGGCACGGATCCTATCATCCATATTGCATTCCATTCCATCCATCCACAGACATATACATTTTATGGTTGCATTTACTCTTGCTTGCACTTGCTCTTACATGTTCACTTTACTACACATGTTAGATAGATCTCTTGTATGTCATTATCTTTACCATACACACATGCGTGTTCACATCATTTTCTAGTTGTGATCACAGATATAGAGCTTTACTACACAATATTGATTCTTCATACATTACCTACTAGGGGCATCCACATTCGTACACTACAGGTGCTATTGTTTCATTTTGTACTTAGCACTTTCTATTATCATGTTATACATGCTTTGACATACTTGTTATTTTTCTAACATGCTAATGAGTGCTTCATGTGTAACATTTGTTATGCAGGGATATTTGCTTCCATACTTGTTTTTTGTTTGCTATTATCATTTTTTTTTCTTTATGTGGCCTTTCCTTTGTTGTGTGTACACACTTGTTTTTTTGTGGTCATGATGGCCTTGAGTGTCTTGTGACATCGTGAGTGGTGTCCCATGTTTGTAACCTGCTTTGCGTGGTCTATGATTGTCTCTTTGAGTGTTTACATTATGTGCTTATGTTCTAGCTTACACATTTTTATTTCTACATGTATGCTTGTTTGTACTAACACTTGTTTCTAGCCACTTGTTTACATGCCTTGGTCTTTTTAAGCACTAAGTACATTCCCTTACATGGTCAATCCTCTTTTGGGGCCACATTCTCCTATCATGATGTCATTGCATCATGCCCCCAAAGAGGGGGCATCATTTTTACACATGTAGTTGGTTCTCTTTTGGGGCTGCATTCTTCTATTTCGAACCCCATACTAGTCTCTGAACCCCATAGATTTTACAGGGAAGATTGTCCTTAGCATTCTGGGGAGAAGTTACAGGTTGGAGGATATAACAAAATTTCCTCCCTACACTACTTT